>BDIU01000135.1:0-285654 GCA_002118135.1 Trebouxia sp. TZW2008
CCCTAAGATAATAATCATAAAGCTGTTGCATGTCAAGACGAGCTTGCTGAGCTGAGCCTGCGCCAGGACTGTGCATACCCCAAATCTCACAGCCATAGTGCAAGGCGGGTACCAATAGCAGTGTTGGATTATTGAGGTCTGGGGGGGTTAATCACTTAATAACCCTTATTAAGGGTACAGTTGATTACTGTTAATAACTCGCAAGAATAGTCAAATTGGGGTGTTTCAATACCACTGAACACATCAAAACCATGAAAAGGTCTGAATATAGATTGAAGCGGGAGCTTTTAGCAAATCAAGTGCAGCAAAAATGTGTGCACAATTTGCTGTAATGACAGCAATCAGACTTTGAAATTGCAGATTTGTGCTTCGTGAGGCCAAACATACAAGCCAATAACACTTGAAATGTCAGCTGGGCTGCTCTGGTGCAGATATGCCACTTTAAGTCACCCAATGACATGGCCATGTGCACTATGATCGTTGTGACCATCATTAGTAAGTCTGTCCTGGTAATTGTAAGCATGCTGCAGGAGTGCTTTCAGGCCCATTCTGAGGCGTGTTTTCAGTCTGTGCGTAAAGGCCTCTCAAAGAACACTGCTGCACAGCCAGCTACCCGTCAATGCAAGCAGCGCTGTTTTCGACGCTCTTTGGAGATATCAAGGGGTTGTTAAGGGCAAATTTGACAGGAGGTTTCCCTTCGTTAATAAGTTAATTAACAGGCTAATAAACCCCTAGGTTATTAACTTGGCCAACACTGCCTTGGCGGGCTTGTCGTAAATTTACGAGATTACAAAGTTACGATTTGAAGAGCCTCCCGCGACTTTGGCTAATGACCACACCCAACATAGCCTAGCCGGCCCGCTCGATCGCTGTCATGGGCTCGACGCTTTGTCGTGAAACCTAAAACATTTGGTGACTTTGGTGGAAGCTGGCATGCTTTGCTTGAGACGATGCTGCCTTCTGCTTGTATGGTGTCAAATTATAGGCAGCAAAGCTGCCTTGCGCTTTTCACTGAAAACGAGGCCTGCAAAATGCCTGACCTTCTTGAGTTACACACCCAGCCTTTGGGAGCGCGAATGGCTGCTCAGCGAGGAGAAACAGAATTCCCCGTGCGAATCGATTAGGCAAGATCTTCAACAGAAGGGCAAAAGCTGGCAACGCGGAATAGCTAAACCAGATCAGCTGAAGCTGGAAGGCTCTACAGTGCCTGAGGGTGGTGATCCAGTCTGGTCTTACTACCAGTATCGCGATGCGTGTCAGCGAATTCAAACAACCGTGGTTGTGCCAATCGAGCCGGCAGTAGGTCTATTGCGCAACCCGTACGCGCCACCTTGTGCTTCATCTGACACCTTAGACGTCCAAGATCGCAATTACTTGATGCCAGCAACACGACAATTTATTAAATCGTTTAGCGGAAGAAAACTTCTTCTCGATATTGGCACAGGTGGGAATTATCAGTCAAGTCTTGCTTGGTTCATCGACCGATATCACGAGCAAAACGTTGAGTTTGATGAGGTTTGGGCTTGGGAAGCTGCTCAGACCGACTCGCACGAGTACTGGCAGCATATGCCGGCCGAAACAGCTGCCAAATTGCATTTTTACAACACTTTCGCTTCCAATAGTACTGATCTGTCGTCACCGCTAGGGATCCTGGAGCAGTACTACCATCCAGGCGATTTTGTCGTCGTCAAATTAGATATCGATAACGAGGTCTTGGAAGCAAGCATAATGCAGGGTCTCTTCAACTTACGGGGTAATATAGCAGAATTGTACTTCGAAATGCACTTTGATTCTCCTGACATGCGTCCCTACTTTGGCCAGGTTGACACGTCTTTAGCCGATACATTGAACTTGTTTCACAAGTTCCGGATGGCTGGCATGCGTTTGCATTACTGGCCTTAAAAAATGTTTTTGCTGGTTGTGAATAGGTTGTCCACCTGCCAATTGCAAAGGTTTTGAAAGGTGGTGCTCAATTGGTTGCTTAGATGCAGATGAGTGGGACAAATGTTTGCACATGTGTTTTGGAGTTTCAACTGATGTCAGTTGACAGAAGTTTTTGCTTGTACACCTTTGATGGTGACAGTTCAGCTTTACATGCAGCTGACATGCTACAGCCTGCCCAAAATGTAATTGTGCTCCAATGTCAGCTTGTCTGATCACTTCACACTGTTTGCAGCATGGTTTCAATTGCAACCAGTTTGCATTGATACTCGACCCACTTCTCCACTAGCAACTACCAAGCCCTTGGTCAGCCAGCGTTGCCTGTTGTTACATGTATAACACCAAAACACATGTTTGGGTTGATGATCTGCAGCACGGCTTGGCTCGCTGCATCATCAGCATGTCACGCATGCTCTTCAGAAGCAGCAACAATATTTGAAGCTGTCTTTTTATATGAAGCTTGCCCTACTTAGCTTGATAGAGCATCGCACACAAACTTGTATGAGATGGGCTCACAAACAAGTTTGCAAAGTTTGCCCCTGGACGCTGTCAGATCCAGTGCAAAAGTCACTGAGCGAGCTTGTGTCTGCTTTTCTCCTGAGCTTGCCAGAGAACAACCTGCTGTCTGCATGCCTAGCCACATTGGCAATCAAGTTCCCAAGTAGTGGTAGAGTGCCCCGCTCTGGAACGCAGATGTTATACATAGTCTTTGTGAAGTGGTTTGTGGACAGTAATTGTGAATGTTGCATGTATGCTCTGTGAAAGTGTATTGTGGTGTTGTTTGCGATACTAAAGGTGGGCATGCTGTGGTAATCTGTGCTGATGGTGTGAGAGTAGTGTGTGGCGCAATATGGGTCATGTGTCTTGATGTTGTGGCAATGTTGAGGGAGTTGCATGTATTTGAAGTGCCAAATCTGCAGCCAATTCTCCAATTAAAAGTCTACAAAAGTCCGCCCGACTTTCTTGCCTTTTTACTCCTGCTTTTACCTCTCTATTGTCATGTCCACTTTTCTGTTATGTCTATGCACCACTGCGTCTCGGGGTGCGATACGTGTTAGGTCCTGCTCTGGGGCGCACTTTCCAACTGAATTCTATGTGACATGATTTCAGGGGTTATTGAATGTCATATGGAGGTCGCACTGATGTTGTTGGTGATGATGGTTATGCTTTTGATTGTGTCTAAATTGTGGTAGAAAGTGGCGAGTGTGTGGGACTTGCTATTTTGATTGTGTGGTGAGAATGGGTGGATGTGTGGGAACTGTGTGTGGTTGTTCATGACTTAAGGTGGATTGGGGAGTGGAATGCTGTATGCTGTGAATTGTTATCATGGATGCGGATGAGATGGGGATGTGTGGTGATGTTGTGTTGATTGTGTTGGAGTGGTTGGAGATAACATCACAAATCCCCATGTGATGTGTGGGGATTCACGTCACCCCCGACCCCATCACCAGGTCATGGGGGTGATGTGGTGGTGGCTGGGACTAGTGGCTCCTGCACTCCTCTGACACATGCTCCAGCGCCTCCTCAGCCTGATGTCAACACTCATGCTGCTTCTGCGGCTAATGCTCCTTCAACCCCTTCCACCAGTTACACCCCAATTCAACCCCATTTATATTCCTAAGCAATCCCCATAGTAATGAGTTGAAGAGAGGTGTAAAGTAGATTTCAGCTCCAAGAAGCTATGAAGATCTTGAACTTTCTTGCAGACCGATTTCAGAGGAGTTCAGCTGTCAACATTTCACATGTACAATTGCCAAAACTGTCAAGGATCCTCTCGCATGCAAGATAGCTTTGGGATGCTTGGATGTCAGCCATCAGTCGAATGCTGGAGTGGAAAAGATGCAAGTGTTGCTCACAAAAATCGAATATTTCTGTGCGCACATATGTGCATGCAATGGAATACTGGAATCTCAATGCTACAGCAGAGGCTCACAGAGTCTCTTTGTGCACATCAGTCACAAACTCTGTCTTTGCAATCACGTGACTGTTGAGCAGGAGTGTGCAAAACATCAGATCATCAACTGATGATGTATCACAAAGTTCAGGGTACAGTCAGCAGCATTTGTGCAGCAAGTGTCAGCAGCGTATGCATTGATGGTATGTGCATCTGAGTCCTGGGCTGCCTCTTTAGACAGAGGCTCCCATCATGACGCCTAACGGCGTAGACTCTTCTTTTTTCTTTTTCATTTTTTTTCTGTGCATTTGAGTGCTGCACTCGACAGAGAATTAGGCTGTGGGCCCCGCGCACGGTGAGCGCAAGGGCTGTAACACCAATGATTGTTTTGGTCAGCAGTTATCATGATGCAAGCAGCAGCACATCAAGCACTCAGTTAGCAAGGCATGCATTGATTTCATGCGCTTCTTCAATAAGAGCAGCATGTGCCATGATCAGCTGATGGTGGTGTACGAGCGATGATGAATGCAGTGTGCCTAGGTGCAAGCAACTTGACCCTGACAATTGAGCTTAAAGCAATTGGACAAGGTGGCAATGAGCTGATACATGCAGCTGAGCTAGCAAATGACTACTGAGCTGAGCGATCACAGCCAATCTGACCGAGCACAGTGTAGCTGACAGACCCGGAGGTGAGTGTCCATCCACACACTGAAAGGGCTAAGGTCACAAATCTTGAAAATGTGAAATTGGGGCCTGCACTTCCTCCACACCCACTCCCCACCAGGCAGACACTAGGTTTCACTAGTGCAAATGAGGAGATAGACTACAGCTCATTCAACACATTGTACTTGAAGATATCACTGTCATCTGAGCTAACAGGGCACAGCTCAGCTGACAAGTTGCTGATGCCCTGCTAGCTGTGTTGACAAATTGCAATTGTTCAATCAGATAGCAGCTGAGCTAAGCTGACCACATTGCTGCTGAGCAGCCGTAGTGCAGCTGAGCTGACGGACTGAGCTAACAGACTGTTGCCAAGCTGGCATATCATGACTTGGTCTGTAACAGCAGATTGAAGGCCTGACAAAACATGCTAGAGCAACAAAAGTGCAGCTGAGCTGACAACATACAGCGTAGCTGGCAGACTGCAGCTGAAGCAACATGATTCAGACAGAACTGCAAAGGAGGTGACACTGTGCGGCGGTGCTGGCTGAATGCAACTTCGCTGACTGCCCACAGATGGACTGCAGAACTGCAACAAGCCTGAAAGGTGTGCACCTCAGCTGACAATTTGAGTTGGCTGAAAATGTGGCAGCTGAGCTGCCAAATTGTAGCTGAGCTGACCAGTTGGAGCCAAAGATGACAGTTTGGAGTGCAGCTTTGACATTGCAGCTGAGCTGACAGGTCAAACTTGAGCTGACAGACTGTGCGGAGCCTGAACGATTGTCACTGATTGCTGCCTGGCTGTGTGCAGCAGAGCTGACATTTCTGCCAGTTCTGCATTGCACACAATGTTGACAAACTTGTGCTGCTCGAAGCAGGACACACTGCTTTGCGCACAGGAAGTACACTGCAAGCTTGCACAGCTGGAGCTTGTCATGTTTTCATGAAGTCTCAAGTATAGAGATGATCCCAGGAAGCTAGCATGTAGATCACCTTGTTGGAGTATTCCTTTGTGAGCACAGCTGCCGCAGGTGGCATTCCTCTTCCTCGCAAGACTTTCCCTGCGTCATGCGCTACAGCATTGCAGATTGCTACGGCATTGCAGACTGTTACACGGTGCTCCACTTACTGTGTCAGAGTTATTTCAATTTGCATCTGCGATGCAACTTGTGCACTTGCGGCGGTCCACTTTGAAAACCGGATGCATAGAGCCTTTTTCAAGATCGAAAGTCTCAGAACATCACCACATGTGCCTCCTATGATGTTTGAAGAATAATGTTGCATTGAGCTATGCCTTTGGCTGAGCGAGGTACAGCACACCTCATCAGCAAAACGTCTTGCAGGGTGCCAGCCTCACCTCCTCAATTTTGGGGAAAAAGCATTCAGGAGCATTCGACCGACAGCAATAATCATGCATCCTGGTGGGCACTGTTAGGTGTTTTGATTCCTCATTGTATCATCAGACCAGACCTGAGCACCAATTTATGCAAAATGAGAAAGTCAATCTAGAACCCCTTGGACCCCTCACATCAATCTTCTGGGTATTCACAAACCCTGCATTCTCAGATTATGCACGTGTCAGTCAGGGTGTGGACGAGAATCAAAGTCCATTTCTGGGTAAATGCATTGTCATCTGCGCGATCTGCAGAAATTCAGCAGAAATAGGTACCCATTTGTCCTGCTTGCATGATGTAGGGCTTTAACCCCTACAACCGCTGCATTGCTTTGACTTCAGCTCAGACCTCAGGTGCAGATCAGACGAAGTTTTGGCGATACGAGCCGACTGATTTACCATGTCTGCCTCTTGGGAGTTGACTCCAGAGATCTGGACAGCTATCGCTACGTCATGCGTCCATCTACACGAGCTGCGCAGTGTGTGCAACGTCGCTAGGGATCTGTCGTCACTTCAGTCTGTATGCAAGAGCTCGCAAAGCTGCGCAGCGGACGTCTGGCCAGATGTTGCAGCGCTTTGCAGCTATGTCGAAAGCGAAGTCGCCGTAGCTGGCTGTACAATTGAGCAGTTGAAAAAACGTCTGCCGAATTCAGATCAGTGTCTCCAGGAAACACTTGACAAAGCACTGCAGCTGGCCCCAGCAAAGCTCGCGATCTTTATTCAGAGACAGTGCGAAAGAGAGCTCGTTTTGCACGGTACCCAAGCTGTTGGGCAATATGGGCTATCCTTCGAAGACTTGGAGTCTGTGAAACACCAGCTTATTTGCCTTCCTCAGAGGAATTCAGTTTTTGACCGACGCTACAGCAGACAGGTATCTGCAGCAGCGGCTTTGATGCACTGCCTGCAGCAAGTGTAGCATTTGGTAGTTTCTGTTTCACAGTTGGATTGAGGCAGCAAACAATCTCCCTGTTTGCTGCACTGTCTGCAAAGCTTGACGGCATTTGCTGACCTCTCTCCTAGGACCTGATAGACGCAGCAAACAAGAAGTGGCACAGTGTGGAGGCCTTCCGGGAATACAATGAAATACTTGCGTCAAGCAATACTCAAGAGGTGGGCTGAGGGGAGAGCCAGATGGGAGGCCAGCAACGAGGGAAAGTCATGAGAGGTCAACACTTTTCTTTCTTTTCTTGCTTTTCGCTTTTCTTCAATTTCTCTTCTTCTCCTTTCTTCCTTTTTTTTTCTTCTTTCTTCTCCTTCACTTGCTTCAGCTTTCATGTGCAGGACGTCTGCCTTTTCTTCTGAGGCAACCGAAGGCAGCTGATCTTTGTCAGACACATTCAACTGTGCTTTCAAGCCAGAAAGTCTAAAGAGTCACATCTGGCTCCCTACCCTGAATTGTAAATTCTATTG
Source organism: Trebouxia sp. TZW2008 (assembly GCA_002118135.1). NCBI lineage: Eukaryota > Viridiplantae > Chlorophyta > Trebouxiophyceae > Trebouxiales > Trebouxiaceae > Trebouxia > Trebouxia sp. TZW2008. The sequence goes on from BDIU01000135.1 coordinate 7,299, forward strand.
GTTGATTGATTGATTGAAAGTGCTACTCTTACTGCTCCCTAATGCAGCAACAAAAGGAACAGGTCCATTCACACACTTTGTTCCATGTGTGCTGCAAGCTTGCTTCCTAGGCAAATTCTCTTAAAGCCTGCCTGGCGAGATAGGTTTTGTGCCCCATACACCTAGCAGTATATGCTGGAAATTGTAAAGATGATGATGATTATTATTATTATCATTATTATTGTTGTTCTAACACTTTCAACGCCTCCTCCTTTGTGTTCAGGCTGAAAAAGAAGCTGCTTGATAGCAACAGCTGCAGCCCGCAGAGCAAGTTTGCCAGCCCGCTTAGCTGCTCCTGAGCCAATGGCTGAAGGAATAATGAATTGCATCCTGTGAATCTGTACAAAGGGCATCTGCGCAAAGCAGTTGGACATCTAGACCAGATCGCTGTGAACGCCAACAAGCTGAACAGCGCCTTGACAATATTGAGATGTTGAGGCAGGAGGGCGTGGAGGAGCAGCTAGTTATCAGCTAGAGCCCATCACATTTTGCTCAGTCATCAGTCACATCAGCAAAGACTCCACTTCTGCAACGCAGTATATGGTGCATTCATGGTTGCATGATGGTGCAGACCCGAAACATTGTCAAGGCGTTCCAGCCAGCTCACTGGAGCTTGCTTCACAACCTCTGATGAATTCAAGACATTAATGGGCTGGAGAGGCAGCTTCAGAGGTAATCAAGTGTCGGCAAAAGGAGGCCTACTTTGCTGTTTTCATGGAATCCTATTCATTTTGATGTTTTGCTCCCTGGGTAATTGTGTGGTACTCAATAGATCGATGACTGGGGGACTGAGAAAGCAGGCTGATTAGTGGCGGCAAATCAAGATTTTGCCAGCTAGATGGATCAGTAAGGGAATTGTCCGACAAGCTACTGAGAACTCGTGCTTTTGCACTTTTGTGTTGAAGTGCTTGATGTATAATAAGATCGAAATTGATGCGGACTTCACCATTGATGAGTATGGAGAGAGTGCAGAGCTTTTTCGAATCACACAGGTACATTGCATTTGGAATTGCGTTGAGACATGCTGTGTACTATGGTAGGTGGCACTTTTCGATGCTGTTTTCGAGAGTTGTGCGGCTCAGCTCAGCTTTTGAAAAATTAATTGGAAAGATGGTCAAAGGATGCTTCATAAATACTGCAGGCTAGGGTAGAGCATGATTTATTTTGCATGCCTTACAGCCGATGCTGCACAGTATTAACACTGTGGTGCGCATGCATGCTTTTGCGCTTAGATTGATCATACCAGACGTGCCGACAGCATGCACCTAGTTGATCTCAATGTTGCAAGATGCTTTCAGACTATATTACATTTTCTGGTTGGATTGCAAAGCCAAGCAAAACATCGAGTCGGCTACTGCATATGCAGAACTCAAGCTGCAAGACAGAAATTGAGAAAGATCATCAAGACGTAAAACACTCAAATGAGTAGTTGAAATGGTGATTGCAGCAGGCAAGCATGGCGTCTTGTGGGCTAACATGCATGCACAGTTACATGTCAGTGTGACCAGCACACATCATAACGACAGCTGGAACCAGCAGCTTCGCACGTGGCACACAGGCCAAGCATTTTCCCTGTGCAGTGATGTGCTGAGGTCGGTGAACGGAAAGCTTGTGCCTGATGAGTGTTGTTGGATTCATCGCAACGGCGTGCTGATCCCGTCATTTCGAGGCCGGGCATTGCAATGCCTCGGACCTCAGGGTCACAGCGTGAGTTGCGGACGGTACTCATCGACCTGGATGACTGCTTGTATCGAGCTCCGGAGATGCCTGAGCTGGTTCGCGAAAACATACAGAGTAGGTCACTGTGCTTCATTAGCTGCCTGCAAGTGACTTGAGCGATGCCTCTTTGCTGTGTGACACTGACGGTCTGCCTGGGCATGTGAAGGGTATATGCGAGAGCAGCTAGGCGTCCCAAAGGATGAAGTGACAGCACTATGCCTGTCAGCATACACAAACCACGGCACAACGATGGCAGGCCTCGTGGTCAGTACAAGCCTGCCACCGAAAAGAATTTCAGACTTTGCCTAAGACTGCAACATCTGTTGAGACACCGTGCAGGCAGGCGGGTACCAGATTGATGTGGATGACTGGCATAGGCATGTGCACCACACCCTGCCATATGAGAGATATCTGCAAAGGGATGATGCCTTGCGAGAAATGCTGCAAAAGATAAAACTTCCGAAGTATGTCTTCACAAATGGGGACAGAAAACACGCAGAGATATGCTTGCGCTTGTTGGGCATCACAGATTGCTTTCAGGTGCAGCGCCTTCTTGCCATGAACACTGCTTTGGTTCCCAGTACAACAGTCCCTGCATCAACTTGGTCTTACTCAGAGCTACCACTGCAGTGATTTGTCTCCAGTTGCATCAGCCTTACAGTGAGAATGTTCTTGCATTGGGTGTCCTTATAAATAAGTGACTGTAGCAAAAGCAGGCACCCTAGCTGACATCCCTGCAACTATAGACATTGTCAAGCTTCAGATGCATGACCTGTATCTGGGAGTGCAGTCAGCTCATTTATAGTGGCCGTGACCTGGTTTGCAAAGACAACTGCCACAAGCATTCAAGGGTGCTGTTTGCCATAACAGTATTGTGGATGCTGCAGCTGTGGACACTTCAGAAGTTCAGCTGCATGACCTGTACCTGAGGTTGCAATCAGCTCATTTGCAGTCCATGACTAAGTCTAGACAGAGGCTTCCATAATGATGCCTAAATGCCATTTGGCACAGACTTTTCTTTTCAGTTTCTGATTGCTAAAAAATTATGCCACCTGCATTGCAGGGTGTTGTCTGTTATGAAAGCATCATGGATGCAGCTGAAGACAAGGGGTATGTCCATCACGGCGCGCCTGTCATATGCAAACCCAGTTTCAAAGTACGGCGACTTATAACAAGCCTCTGCGCCTGTTATGTTGCTAGCTGCTGACCATCAGCTGCAAAAACTACTACAAGCTTTGTATGGCCTGTACACCATGCAATCTGTCACAAGAGACTGACCATTTTGCTTTGCTAGCTGCTACATACTCAGCGGCTAACACAAACTGTCACAATCCTGATGTCACCTGTGCATCATGCTGTCTGTCAGAGCATACTGAATTGGTGCCTGCTGACAAATAGCTGCCAAAATAGAATTTCACACCCTTTACGTCGCCTATGACCCATGTCCGCAGGCTTGCAATGGTGTGCTCAGATAAGTATGTGCTCTTCAAGCAAGCATCTTAGGCGTTGTGCTTGTATACGTCCCGCCCTGACTGCTCACATGTCCCACATGGGCAGACAGCTTGTCTGCTTTAACCCAAGATGCTGCCTTGTATGATGTTCAACAGCTGGATATTGTTGCCGTGACGCTCAGAATAAGCTGGCCTGGCAAGACAGCCTTTGTGCCACCTAGCACCTAAGCCAGAACATGGCATGTGGTATCTTTCGAAATTGCTGTGAGAAGGTGTGACAGCTTTTGCCATGTGTGCAGGCAGTAGAGACAGGGATTGTGCCATACAACTAGCGTTTATGCTAGGACGTGTGATGTTTGCATTTTAGATGCTGTGAAAAGGTGTGACAGCTTCTGCCATGCGTGCAGGCGATCGAGCTAGCCTTGGAACAGGCTGGCAACGCATCAGCAGAAACCACCATCTTCATGGATGACAGCACACGCAACATTGTTGCTGGTCACAAGAAGGGCCTTGCAACAGTTCTGGTAAGTACAGACTTCTGACGCATTGAAGCATAAAGAAGAAAAGAAAAGAAAAGTCTATGCTGTTGGACATTACACCAGCAGGCTTTGTGTGAGCAGCTCAGCCAATGTCCATTGCATTGTGCGAGGTGCTGAAGTCACACCAAAGGGCATTACATGATGTTGGACGCCCATCACATGCAAGTATGTGGTAGTGCTGGGCTACTCATAGAGGCTCCCATGGTGATGCCTGATGGCATAGACCGTTTTGTTCCTGTTTCCTGTGTGGGTGCAGTACAGAGCAGAAACACAAGCATTGCTGTGTGCATAGTGATGTGCTTCAAAGTTGTTGATGTTAGTGACTGTTGCTGAGCCTTTGTGGGTCCTGGCATTCTCTTGCACCTAATGGCATGAAGTTGTCTGAGAAGCTGTGGCAGAGGACCCACCTGTTTTAAATACTTGACCAGAGTTGATACTGAATGCATGCACCTAAATCATCTGTTAAAATGTTTGACAGTGGCTATCATCATGTAGTAGTGACCACAGGAAGGCCTAGTCAGAAGCTGACTTATGCAGGTTATTGTGTCATACATACCCCGTTGCTAAAGTTCCAAGCTTGCCTAGAAGAAAGCGAAAATGTGGCATCTACGGCACAAAATGTTTGCGCCGTAGATGTCAGCATGAAAGCTCCTGTGGTCAGAAGCACGCCATAGATTGCTGTCTGGCTTAGCAGCCTGGGCCTGCTGCCTTTATTGCAGTAAACAGCAAAATCCTAAGGGAGGTCAGGCCCCTGTTTAGCAAGCATATTTGACGACTTCTGTACCACTGATGTTCAGGTTGGGCGCACTGGTATGGACACAGGAGCAGAAGCAGAGATTCTGAGCTTGCTAGATTTGCCAAATTCTGCGCCAGAGATCTGGCAGCTTCTGACAGCACAAGATAGTGCAAGCAAGCATGTGAGCAATGGAGCGCCGCAAAGCAAAAGCAAGATGAGCAGTCCCGGAGACATTCTTTCTGCAGATGCGCGAGTTCCCATGCTGACCGCGTGAACGGCACTTGTCGGCAGGTTCAGAAAAGAAACGAAAGAAAACAGAGCCTCTGCCGCTAGGCATTACAACAGGAGCCTCTGTTGATAAAGGCAGCCCAGAAATACTGCCCTCAAAGCAGCGAGGTGCCCACTGGGTGCAGGGCTCGGGACAATTTTGGCATGCAGAAGTGCCTTTTTTTGTTGAATTGCTGGTCAAACAATGTTGTCATGGGTGGAGTGGGTTTGACTTCAGGGATGTGTGTTCCCCAATATAACTTTGCAATTGTTTTATGGCTCTCTGGCTTCAGCAGGCAATGTCAACACAGGCTGATCAGTCCATTCAGTGGCAAGGTCATTAATCCAATTCACCTTTTCTTTCTCTGAACTGCTTTTCCTTTTTGTGTACATCTGTGTGATGCTGATTTTGGTTAGGCAGCTGACAGTCGACCAGACGAACAGTGTGAACAATCAAGCCATTCTTGTGACGTCTGTATCATGCCCTATCTTACAGCGATGGCTGTTGTGAGTCAAGATTATCAATCAACATTACACCGTAACCCTGAAAATGACACAAACCTGCGTCAGTGCTACAGCGCTGCACAGCTCTCCAATGCCTTGTGCCCGATGCCCATTTCTTCTTTGCGGCATGCTGCGCTTCAGTGCTTCTGAAGCAGCGATTTTATGAAATGCAGATTGAGATGATCATTCTGGCATTGTGAGGTTGCATACATGCTCTTTATTGTGCAAGGCATGGTCAGATTCAAGGTATGACTTGATTTCACAAAATTGTTTGAGCAGTGATACGTCCTTGACTGCTTAGCCTCAGGAAATAGCAAGCTGATGGAACGCTGACGCGTCGCTGATGTGCGCCTGCTGAGCAATTTGCAGCTTGCCTGCAACTTTGCCGCTTAGCCACCATCAATGCAAAACCCTATAGCAGAGCAGGCCTTAATTCGCTGAAACAAACAGAATCATGCCCCGCTTATCTTGAGTTGACGCCCTGCATCAAGGTCGCTGACGACGGTGCGGTGCCACACAGTCGACGTCCAAAGCTTGATCAGGAAGCTGCGGCTTTGTAGTGCTGCTCAAAATCGCCGGCGACTTGACAAAGGCTTCCGATGCATATCGCCGCTCCGATGCACTCAAGCTTGCTGAGCAGCAAGACTAGCACTGCACACCTGTTTGCCGCGCGACCTCAGCCCAGCAGAAGATCGTTGCATCGCTCTGGTGCCGTGTGCAGCGCTCGCAAGCAGGAACGACAACATGCAGGTGGGCTAACCGACCGTACCTGCTGTTCACGGGATCCGCTGTTGCATCTGTTTCTGCGGCTGCTCTGCTTGCCCGATCAAGGATCAGCAGCCGCGCTCCGTTCTAGCACTCTGCAAGCCTTATCTTGCCTGAGGGGCGCCTGCTGCTGCTGGCCGACGCAACTGTGCGGACTGATGTGGACGCATGCTGCATGCAGCATCAGCCCCATCAGCTCCCGTGGCCCTCATGACATTAATGGCTACGTGGCCGGCCTACGCTGCTGGCGGAGGCGCTGACTTAGCCAGGCCATCAACAGCAGCAGTTGAGCAAGCAGCACCAGCAATCAAGTCAGCTGTGCAAGCTGCACCAAACGTGCTGCAGTCAGGCAACATAGATCAGGCCATCAACTCTGTTGTGGATGCAGTCAAGGTAGGCATGGTTGTCACCAATACACCTGATTTGTGACCGGTGCACCTGATTTCTTCACACGCAATACCAATATGACACATGTCTAAACACACCATACTTCACATGCCAGGCTAAACACTGTCAGCATTAACCCAAGTGGGAATTGCTGAACATGAGCACATGCAGACAGCCTTGATTCACTGCATGACTCAGCGCAGTCAGATATGCAATGTGCAATGCAGCAGCAAAACAACATGCGTATTGCATGTTACCTGTTGGTGTCAATGTGATGCATATTTCACAATCTGCACTCATCTCAGTATTTGATACTCTCAAGTGTCATATGTTGCACAGTGCGTACTTATTGTTGACTCTCAAATGGCATGTGTTGCTCAATGTGTGTTGAGTATCGCATACTGACAATTGCGGTGATGTACTGCACTGCAGGCAGCTGGAGGTGGGGTAAAGAGCTTGGCAGCTGCTGCTGGCAGTGGGCTTGAATACGCTCAGTCGGTAAGCAAATGCAGTACATGGAGCAACGCCCATTGCTTGCGTTGACACGTACACCTTCTTGCTCAGCATGCAGCTTACATGCACTCAGAATGTGACTAAGCATCTGCGGTCAGACTGCTGTTGCCATGCACCATGTTCTGCAAACACGATGCCCCAGAAGTTTGTATATATACTTTGGGTGCTGCCTCTCTGCGGGAGGCAGGCACCTGACTTCTGTGACAGCATCTGAATTGACAATCACCATGTGCATCCTTTCTCACGTTGAGCGCTGCAGCTGTACTGCAGCTGAGCATCCGCACATGCTGCTCAGTATCACACATGACGCACTCTTGTCATGATCACATGAGCGATAGACCTTATATTATCATTGCTGTGCACATTTTCACATTTTCACATTTTCACATGTTCACATTTGCATGCATCAGGCATGTAGCTGGGGCTGACAGATTCAGTTGAAAAGATTGGTCAATCCTCTTCGGTCCAAGACTCTCAGTTGATGTCAATCAAGATAGAAGACACCTTTGACGGTCTCTCTGTTGAAATGACTCCATCAAATCTGTCAGGGCTGCGCTTGGTTTCGAAGCACAAGTGTTGTCCATGCTGAACCCAACTGGGTCTTCTGCTGTGCGCAGGTGTATGAGCGAGTTGCGCCTGTTGTTCAAGATGCAGCCACCACTGCGTCCCCATATGTGCAGTCTGCCATTTCTGCAGCTGGGGAGGTTGCCAAGCCTGCCTTATCAGCTGTGGAGCCAACCATCAAGGTACTTGTTATGCACAAAATTGTTGTTGCCTGCGATGTTTCACAACAGTCTAGCCAACCATGCAGGGATCTCAAATCCATTTTCTCAGTGGGCCGTAACAGCAGTCAATGGAGCTGATTCACAGAAAACTTCTAGCCAACTCATTTGTGTGGGTACTTCCATGAAGTCTAGCTTACTTTTCTGCCTACCTTGCTTGGTGTCGGTCCTGTTTTTTTCGACAGACTATGGTCATGTGCGCTTCCAGTTTTACAAATTCTTTTGCAGTCTGTGTTAAAGGAGGCACAAAATTTCTTGAGCTGTAACAGACCCAACATACCAGCCATAGCCAGGAAAGCAGGAAAGTCACAATAGCAGCATACAGCTATTTCGAACTTCATGCATGGCCTCAGGGTGTTCACTGCACTGTTGCATGTGATGTTTTACAGTCTGGGTCAGGAGAGGCTCAGAAGTTCCTGAGTTGTAATGGATACAACACACCGGCCATCGCCAGCAAAGCAGGAAAAAGGAACAACAGCAGCCAAGAATACTGTTTACTTTTGTCCATTGCTACAGAGGGCTGCTGTGCATACACTCAGGCTGATGTTTATGATCTTCTGCAGTCTGGTTTGGGAGAGGCTCAGAAGTTCTTGAGCTCAAATGGAGTCAACACACCAGCCATCGCCAGCAAAGCAGGAAAAGCCACAACAGCAGCCGAAGGCGCTTTCCAACAGGCCAAACCTGGTCTTAGCAGCTCCCTTACATCTCTGGCATCAAGAGACCCTGGAACGCTGGCTGAGTATGCGCTAGGTGCCATTGTCTTCTACTACTTGGTGAGTATTTCTTGAGCGTCCTCCTCATTGCTTGCATGATATGTAGACCGAGTCTTTAGCCCTCGCTGAGTTGGCACTTGGCATCAAAATTTTGTATTGCAATGCAAGCTCAGTCATTTTAGCTCAAAGGTGATTCTGTCTTAGGCATTTGTCAGCATAGCCACTGGCTGCCCAACAGATGCCAGCTATTTAAGAGATAACAGATGCCAGCTGTCAGAACAGATGCCAGCCACCTGAAAACAGCTGTGCACTGTTGTATGGCGCAGTCAGAAATTTGACAGGCTCCCTGTCTTTGGCCTCAACATCACCTGGAGAAACGTGCTGCTGAATGTGATGTGGGTGTCTTGCTATAATGTGATCTTTACCAGGTCAAATGGTTCCAGCCACATAGGAAGACATTGTTTTGGCTGTGCTTTGCGCATTGCACACCCGCACTCGCTGCTCTTCAATGACGCCTGAACAGCTTGCGGCAAAGCCAGAACAGCTATCATCATATGATGTGCACTGTGCATTAGCGCTCACTGCTGACTCGTGAGATCTGAGAGCATGCATTGAAGTCTGCGCACTGGACACAGGACAGCCATTTGCCCAGCTGAGAGCTGAGAGGCAGTAGCATAGACTACGCCAAGGTGCAGAGCTGCGCATTTCTTGTGTGTCTGCACAGCTATGTACCCTTGCGTAATCTGTGCAGCTGCCTTACTGCTCTTTTCGGGGGTGTTGACCCCCCCAACACCACAACATGGCAATCCAATAATCATCAACTCTGCCATGATTCCTCAATGTGAGTGGCCTAAGTCTACCTTGCCAGGCTGGCTTGTTTTGCCGACTGTTCTGGTCACATATTTGAGGCGTTCGGAGCTTATGTCTGTGATCACAAAAGCAAGCCTATCAGACCAGCTGCAGAAAGAAAAGTCTCATAGTGCAATTGCTGTGCAAAGCTGACACATGATCATGGTGTGGCTATTGTGGCAGTCTTTACAAGCTTGCAGTGCTTGATCGTGCTTGCCGTTGAATACCGGGGGTCCAATCAGCAGCAATCTGGGCCCGATCACTACAGTCATTTGTAGGCTGCCACAACTGCCACACAATGATTAGTCATTGACTTTGCATAGCAGAACTTGTTTTGGGAGCTGATGTCTTGCTCATTTGTCATTTGTCATGGCTATTTTAGGCGATGCGCCACTCCTGACTACAAGGAATGTATACAGATGAAGCAGATGTAACAATCACCGGCAACATGTAATGGCGCTGCGGCTCTCTCCTTGACTCCTTGATGGAATAATTCTGTCTTTCTTGCAGTGTTGCTAAACCAGCTCAGCTGAGTAATTTGCTTGTGTGCAGTCCTACGAGGTTCTGGCGAGCATCAAGAGAGCAGACAATTCTCACTTCCTCATGTCTTCACAAGAGCTCAATTTGCACAACACATCCTATCACATGCGCCATTTGTTGAGCTGTTTCTATTAGCCCTGAACCACATATGGTGTCATTGCCATGATAATGCAGGCGCCACCACTTTTCAAGGGCCTGTCCGGGGCGATCAGGGGCTATGGGAGGGACATCAGCCCTGCTGCAGCCCTAGATCTGGTTGCTGGAGGTGGCAACATTGTCATTGTGGACATCCGCAGTGATAGAGAAAAGGAGAATGGTGGAGTACCAGACTTGCCATCTGGCAACAGGTCAGATTCTCTATCGAACACCATTTCATGCGTCTGCATTGTGTGTTTACGCATGTCACTATGTTTTGTGGCCAAGTACTTTACCAGACTTGCCCTCAGGCAACAGGTCAGCCCTTCTTCAATTGTGTCTCTGTGTACATCTGCCGTTTCTCATCCTGTCCTTTTTGTCTTGGATTCACTTCTGCATGCCTTTAGTTCCTGCTGAGCATCTATCAGACTTGCAATCTTTGTCCTCTGGCAATAGGTCATTCTTCCTGCAAGCTGCCTCCGTGTTCATCTGCCTTGGGCCTCTTTGTGCACGGATTCTGTGTAAGGCTTGCTGATGTAGCAGGTCCACATGGAGCTGGCAGGTGTGGTATCTGCATTCACATCTGGCATGTGCACATTCATGCATGCCTGTATGGGTGTGCAGGCTGAAAGAGGTGGAGTATGCAGAGATCCAACACTGCAGAGTCAGGGCAACCACAGTAGGGTTGTGCTTTCTTTGATGTGCGGGGTGGTGAAAGTCATAGCACAGCGCTAACTTGCTCAGCACAGGCTCAGCAGGCTAATGGGCGTCACAGGGCAAAGCTAATATTCTGATGGGTGTGCAGGCTGATAGAGGTGGAGTATGCAGAATTTCAGGACTGCAAAGTCAGGGCAGCTCATTTGGGACCATGAGTTTGTGTGAGTTTTGACATGCAGGCTAAGTCATAGTGCATGGATTACTTGCTCAGAAGTGTGCAGGCTGAGAAGGCAGTACAAAGTCTGATTGCTGACAGATGTGCAGGCTGATAGAAGTGGAGTACGCTGAGATTCAGGACCGCAAAGTCAGGGGCCAGCTGTCAAATGTGGGCGCCATTGAGCGACAGGTCAGTCACAGCCTCAATTTGGATAGTAAGGGCCATGAAAATTGTGTTCTTTTGCATATATGCCATGGTCTAAGGTCAGTGACAGTCACAGCTTGCACAACAATGGCCATATATGACTACATTGCTTTGCATACTTGCCAGGCGTATGCTCTGACTCGACAACTGCGCATTGCCAGTTATGGTCCAAAGATGAGTTGCCTCATGTACACCTTGACAAACTGGCCCAGGAAGCTCTGCTGCGCACTCCCTTATGAGGTTATAGCCTTGCTCTTCGTGCTAGCTTGTCAAATCCCAACCAAGGCAGCCAAGTTTGATAGCAAAGTAGCGTCCAGTCCATCGAATGAGATCAGACACTTATGTCTGACGAATGCAGCCAGGTCTCACAGCTGGACAGGTTTGTGATAAGTGCAATTTGTGTTGCTCAAGCAGTCAATTTGCAAGTCCTGCTGTGTGACATTGCAACATTCACATACCTCATATCTGCAAACAAGCCCACTGCCTTGTCACAAAAAAAAGTGTCGAGAGCAATTTTAGAAGCCGACAGGTGTTTTTGGACCCTTCCAGCACCCGTACCTGTTAGATGAAACTGTCAGAAATATAACGTCAATGAGGCGGATGGTGTTGCACAGCGCAAAAAACTTGCAAGGCTTCTGCCAAAGGTCAAGATGCTCTCTGCAACAATATCTTCTTGACTAAGGAAATAGGGAACACAAGTAGATACGACTAGGACTACGAGTATACGTAGATACGACAAGTACAGATCCGTCCCAGCCAGCAGTGAAAGTCAGCAGACATTGCAAGGATTGCAACGTCTAAAGCATGATCTCTGCGCTGCTCATGTTGATCGTGTTTGTTCAGTGCTGACTGCACAGTTGTGACCTGGCCTGGCAATGGCACAGGCGGCCTAGCATGCCAGGTTTTAGCAGGACCATGCTTTTGCCTGGTCAAGGTGAACACTGGCATGCTGAGCTGCGCTGCTATGTGCTGCCGAGCTGTTTCAAATGCAAAGGCCGGGTTTTGGTAAGAGCAACAGCACGTTGATGCACTGTTGCAGGCAAGAGCAAAGTCTAATTTGAGTTAGCCATGCCATTGCAATCAGCGCTCTTGTCTCGCTTGGCTGCAATCCTGGTTTGTACCCTAAACCCTAAACCCTAAAACCCTAGCCTTTTTACACTGCTATCTTGGGGTTCTGGCCGGCCATCTGCTGAGCTGTCACACCTGCAAAGGCAAGCTTCCAGCAACAGGCTATAGCGAAGGCACCTCAGGGTTCTAGATTCCATTCAAACCAGCGCCATGTTCTGTGTTGTGGTCTAGTAAGGCGCTTGCATTTGCAAGGCAACATGAGCATTAGAATTGGCAACAACAGGCAACACAGTTCGTGAGTTGCTTTGTGTCTTGCCCGTGGCTTGCCAACAAGCAATATGCAGGCAGCATGTCAGTTGGCATGTCAGGGACGGCTTAGTACATGAGCAACAGTTGCTGATGTACTAAGCTCTCTCTGATACTCAGCTGTGTCATGCTGTCAGGTGCTGCGCAGCCTTAGATAGAGTGTGCAGCGTCCATGCATCGCAATGAACGCTATGAAAGCACACGCAAAAGGCACTGTATGCATTTCTAAGAGTTGATCAGAGCTGCATCAGCGCTGACCCACCTTCCACCTCCCCCCATCCCTCCTGGGCTTCCCCCTTGGCAATAGGGACTAGTTGGGTGGGGGAAAGGGGGGTCTTGGCTATGCTATGAGGCACAGCTCTTGAAGCATCACCTGAGTTGCATCAACTGAGTTGCCTCAGCCAAACCAAGCACACTTGTAGAATTGTGTGTCCTGCATGCCTTTCAGAAACAGCTTGAGGCACAGGTGCAGTCTGACTGCCTGCATGCAAAGCAGATTATATCTGTACTTTGATCTGCTTCCAGATAAGGAAACACTCACACAAATTGCTAGTTACAAATAGAGTGGGCCCTCTCATATTGCAGATTCGACACACCCAAGTGCAACACAAAATTATAACAGTGCATGAATAATCACCTGTCAGAGGCACGTTCAACTGCCTCGAGTTCAAATTGGATGGCCCGTCACTGCTGAGTCATTCCATATTGAGTGTGTTGGGACCATACAATAATGCATGATGCAGCTGAGGCGGCACAACAATTTACTTTGCAATATTGTGGCAGCACCCTGTCCAACTAAGAATAGACTACTATGGCAGCACACTGTCCACAACAAGGTTGATAGCAGATCAAGGTTTGTTCTCAATCAGGACAGGCAGGTCGGGGCTGCTTGTAGTCTTGTCATGAACACAACCCTTGGAATTCTTTAGATTGTCAGGAGATTGCCTTACCTTATGCTGGGCAGTGCCCCAAAAGCGCAAAGACTTGTGTTTGCCTTGACAGACATTGTGTGGGCACGCTATCGCCTTGCTATTGACAGCTTAACCAAAATTTCTATCTCAAAAAGCTTACACCTGCTCCAAGGCCCTACCTTGCCAACAAAGTCAACAGATGGGTAACAGCACACAATCATCTTTGAATCCACGCACATACAGGCCTGTCAAGTCTCCACAGCAAATTGAAGATTACTCTGGAGATCAGCTTGACCTGGTTGTGTTCTTGGGTGCTTCCTGTTTGTTGGTTACTTGACATTGCTAACTGGTCATCCCCTGGTGTGTCTTGGTGTTTTGGAAAAGTGGTTTGGTGGTCGCAGGTGACAGCTCTGCAGATTGCATCTCTGAAGAGGGTCAACAAGCGCACTCAAATCCTGCTGCTGGACAAGAACGGCAGCACCAGCAAAGTCATCGCCAGGGAATTGGGCCGCAGAGGTTTCAGGAAAACACGTGTCATCCAGGTGTGTGTCTATTGGCAAAAGTGCGTATATCCTGCATGTGTTAAAACTTGCACCAAAGTCATTGCCAGCTTGGCCGCAGAGGTTTCAGGAAAACACGCGTCATCCAGGTTTGTGCCTGCTGACACACCTGCACGCATGCTGCATGCATCACATGCACGAAAGTTAAGCAAGCTTAGTATGAAACCAAGTATAGCAACGTTATCGCCAGAAGGCTTGGCCGCAGAGGTCTCAGGAAATCACGTGTTATTCAGATATGCTTTTATGTCTTCATACAGTGCGACCCCGTACTGGTCCAACTTACAGCACAATGCATAAATACAAGCTGAACTGGGCTGCAAATGCCAGTCACCATGGTAAACTTACGGGCTGAATACAACAGCTGGCAAGACACAACAATCCAACGCCAATGGATCAAATGCTGTTCCCTTGTGGCGCCATCACTCTGCTGTTGCTTTAGTGACTGCAACAACAGCTCAGAGTTTCAGCAGGGTTTGCCTAGTCACTGTGAATCTGCAGGGAGGATTCAGCGGCTGGACCAGCAGCAAGCTACAAACCAAGCTCTCCAACACAGTCTCAGCAGTTGAGATTTTGGCGCCAGTGTTTGGCACCCAAAAGAGCACGCAAAAGAAGGCATCAAGCAATGGCAGGGTAAGCCACATATTTGTGTACAGTAACTCTCTTTGTAACGACTGCTTTAGTAATCAAGAAGTTGGTCCTTGCATCAAACTGTCCGTACCCAGAGAGACAAATGCAGTCAGAATGCAGTGATTGATCACCCATGGCGTTGTCCTTACACTGAGATCGTCCTTACATTGAGATCGTTCTTACATTAAGTGTCCTGTCAAGGAGTTTACTGTAGCCTGTGGCATTGTGTGCAATCTGCCCTGTCATTCCATTCATTCATTCTAAATGTGTGCTAGACAGGCTCAGCAGGCCCAGCTAGGTACGTACTGCAGCACTCAACTGTCTCCAACCTGTCTGGTCCTGCGCTAACCTCAACCATTCTGCTTTTTGCTGTGTCAGTTGCTCAGCACATTGACATCCTACTGCCCAAGGCAAAGTGTCAGGTACTGCTGCATGTCTGAACCTGTAAAGTGCACTGGTTCCATCTCGTGAGGTGCAGACAATAATCACCGCTCATGCACCCGTCTGTCAATGCTGCCAGACTGATCACAGTTCATCATTGCCTTGATACTTTGTTGTCAAGTCTAAGCTCATGACACTCTTTCTGCATGCAAGAGCCAGCATGCAGTTCAGTCCCTGACCAACACTGTGATCTTTTGATGTAAGGACGCTTTACATGCAGTTGGGAATCAAGCATTGCGTTCTGACTTGAATGTTGTCTCTAAGTAAGGACAGTGCGCCCTACAGACAACTGTCTTGATTACCAATGCGGTCATGATGATGTGAAATCTCTGTATATTTTTGACTGCATGACTGAAATGATTTGTGCCCTGCTGCAGCAGACCACCCGAGGGGCTTTGCCAGCTGGACGATAGGCAGCAAATCAGAAATCAGCCTCTGCAAAGCACTTTTACCATTACATTTGACTAGAGTGAAGAGTTATGTCTGCTGGCGTCAGATGCACAGATGCTTCAGTAACAGTCTGTTTGAGCGGCAGGATGATCAATAATACAACAATATTGTGGTCTAGCCAAAGGACTCAACAGTTCCTTGAGTGCTGAGCAGCGCTTGTGATAGATGTGACATATTGACCAGTAACACTATTGAACGAGGACAGCATGTTTGAGTATATGAGATAATTGTAGATTGCATAACTTCTCCTTAGTCTTGCATGGCTATGCATCTCTGTTCTGACATTTACATCTATATTTACTATGCTTTGGGTTGTAATGACTTCTGATGTGTTGTGCCTTACAAATTGGCAAATGGTCTCGAGCACAAGCAGTGTCATGCACTGGCAATCACCGTGTCGGACTCAATGTTTTCTACTGTATGCTGGAGCTGAAACTTGGGCAATGCAGCATTTCACGTCTTTTCCTAACAAAGCACATTCTTGGCGATGGCAGAACTTGTAGCTGCAGCATGCGCAATGTGTAGTGCATGCATACTCGCACACGTCAACAGCAAATCATCCGCTGGTTGGCGTTCGAGCAGCGATTGCTTTGATAGCTACTGCTGGAAATTCCAGCAGCAAGTCTGATACTGCGTCCAAGGCATGCGATAGGTCTCTCAGTTTGAATGCCAAGCTAACGCTTTGTTGCAACAGTGACATCATAGTCAAGCACAATACCATCTATTTTGCAAGGCCTTTTGGACTGTGCTGTGCAGATTTCAAAGCACTGCATGTATCTCAAACAAGCTAGACAGGGTGTGCGTCAGGCATGCTGCAGCACTCTGGGTAATCTAAGTCCCATGTTGCATTGCTGATTGGCTTTGACTTGCACAATGCCATTGGGCATGCTGTAGCATTCTGGGTAATCTAATCCGCAGGTTGCGCTGCTGATTGGCTTTGACTGGCACTATGCCTTGGACAGGCTCCTGAGCTGTACCGTCTCCCGCACTGAAAGTGTGGCGTCTCAAGGGATTGTGCATGCGAGCCTGTGCTAAGGCCTGCTGTGATTGCTTGCCTGTCGACGGCTGAGCCTGCTTGGTTTTGTCTGCAGTCCCTTGGTCAGTTTCAGCAGGGCTGCCTGTAATGATAGTAACAATAGTCAGTCTCACTGTTCAGCGTGAGTGCTAGGTGCGTGACTGAGATTGTAGCGCCCCAAGGGGTTGTGCCATGCGCGCCTGTGCTGTGGCCTGCTGTGATTGCTTGCCTGGCATTCACTGAGCCTGCCCAACTTTGTCTGTGGTTCCAAGGTCAGTTTCAGCAGAACCGCCTGCAGTGATAGTAAACCCAGCCGTTCTTCTGTTTACAGAAAAGCTCAGTATGTACAGTACTGGACTTGTCTCCAAGTGTTTGCTGTAATTGAAGTATGCCATGACTAATAACGCACGTGGCCTGCTGCATCTTGAGTTGTCGTGCATGCTGCCAAACCAAATGAGAGTCAAGCTTTAAGTGAGAACGCACTTCTCGGCAACAATGATAATCAAATTTGCCTTTTAAAAAGTAGTCAATACACACTGTACATGCTAACATAAGTGCCCTTACTGGTGAGTATATCCAAGCCGCCGATTGGAGCACTGCCGAAAAAGGGTCGATCTGCTGCATAGATTTGCAGGGGTGGCTTTTGGGGGGCCCCCCTCAGGGGTGTTGGAGTCTGTGTTGGGTCAGGCCCACAGCAAGCAAAGGGGCTTTGTCCTACTACAGTCATTGGGTTCTTGTCTGGAGACACTGTAGTTGACTTGCCCAATGGTGGCTTGCCTGCAGCATATACTATAGTTTTCAATGAATCAGCCAATTATGCCAGCAATATCTTGCAATACTATAGTTTTCAATGGATCAGCCAATTGTGCCAGCAATATTTTGCAATTCTGCATTGTTTTGTGCGACTTTCACAACCACAAGTTGAGCATTAGACGTCCATTTTGTGCTGTTCAGAACAAGCCAGCCTGACAAGACAAGACTTGAGCCATGCACATCTAGCACTCTTGCTGGAAAGTGTAATGATCATTATCATCATTACCAGGAATATGTTGAGACTTGCTGACTGCAGAAAGTGTAGTCCAGATGCGAAGCAAGCTGCTGCAACATGGCACAGCGTGTGCAACATATGTGTGACAATGCATGTATGGATGCTGCTGTGCCGTACTGCCAGCCACTGTCAAAAGCCTGTTGTCTGCATCTGACTGATTGCCTGGTGTGTTTGGCATGACACAGTGACTGCAGGACTGGATGTTACAGTGCGTGGAGGCATGTGTCAAAAACATCGCCAGTTCTCCACCAGCAGCATGCACATTGCAAACAGTGCAGCAAAACTAGCCTTGTACATTGGCTCATGCTCAACAGATGTTTTTGATCACTGCTCACAAACAGGATCTGGTGACTTTCACCTGAACTGCAATGAACTGTTCTTTGCAGTAGCAACACATGACAACACAAGCTGCATTTGCTTGAAAGCAGATCTAGTTGCACCTGTCAGAATCTTTTGGGTCTTGTGGCTTTGCAGGGCTCTTTCCAGAAGGCCCCTGACTGCTATGATGATGTCCTCAACGTGTGGTCGCTCTGTAGGATCCTCTGCCCAACACGCCTGCAGTGCAGAGACACAGTGATTCTGATGTCCTTGCATTTAAGGGTGTTCAAGAATCCCCTCGATGCTACAATGACGTCTTCAAGGCGTAGCCGCTCTGCACAAATCTCTGCCCAGTATGCCTGGAATGCAGACGTGCAAGCATGCTCATGTCATTCTCTGGACTCCCATGGTGCATCATGTACAACGGGCAAGCATTGATGTGCATGTGAGCTCAGCAACAAGGGCAGGCAAAGACTATGCCAAGTGATGGTGTGCTGATCTAGTCTTTGCAGCAGCAGCAGCAGCAGCAGCAGCAGCAGCAGCATGAGGTCAGAGATCAGCCTCTTTGCAGCATAAGCAGGGCTTGCCTGCATGAGATGTAGGTAGCCATCAATGCCTGGTAGAGGTTGCCCAGGTAGGCTGTCTCGACCGGGGATCTCAGGTCTGTCCTGCTGCTGCGTCAACCGCATCATGATCTGCAGCAAAAGTGGTGCTTCAGACTGCCTTGGACAGACCAACATCGGATGGCATTGATCAAGCAAGTGGTGACAGATTTTGCAGACACTGCGCTCAGTGGCTTTGCAGACTCTTTTCTCATAGTTTGTTGTGGATCTTAGCTTGTTGGGGAAGCCTAGATCAAGAAGCAAGTGACTTGATAGGCATGTTACCCAAGCCGCATGTATGGCGATGATGCTGAAGGTGACAACGCAGATGGTGGGACAGCTCATCCAGAAGCAGTTGCAGTCCAGGTAAGCTCTCAAAAGCGAGCAACTCACCAATATTTGTAATCTGACTAGCATGCATGAAGGTGGTGATGGTGATGATGATCACAAAGAGGCATACCTGGAAGCAGTTGCAGTCCTTCCAGGGCATCTGCCGAGTCATCACCTCCCACAGAATGATTCCCAGGGAGTACACATCTGCCGCCTTGCTGTACTCCTGATTTGCCACCACCTGCATCAGACATGCTGTGTATGCAGCAATTGTAGTTGCCAAAGTGGAGTTGCCATACTACATTGGAATCACATAGGTTGCAGACATGGAACAATTGATCTGGGGTCAGCATTGACGACTTCGTGTACTGGACCCCAAGTGGCTATTGCAATGTGGAGACTAAAAGGCAGCTACGATAGCGCCAAGGTTTGGAGGTAGGAATGGACAATAGCACAGCAAGCACAGAAAGGCAAAAATGACATCAAGCTTGTGATTTCCAGATGCACAGTATATCATTGACTTGCTGGTGTTGAGCATATTGAGATTTGTGGAGCTTCTTGGCTTGATGGCTAACTAAACAAGCAAAGTTGTGACCGGGGCAAGCCATCTGGGAATGTCAGCCACAAGAGAGTCTACAGGGACTCTGACTTCCTCAAATTGACCACACCGCTCTGCTTGGCAACTTTCATGCCTTCGTCAATTGTACAATTTACAGTACAACCTTCCCCTGAATGTGATATTAAACAATGTGGTTATCTCTGGGCAAGCTATTTGGGGTAGCCACATGAGAGTCAACAGAGGCTCCCATACCCTCGCATTTGACCATGCAGCTCAACTTGCTGTATTTGACACAAGTGCTGCCCTTGTCGGGAGTGCAAATACTTGAGTAGTGCAACTACAATATTGCATGACTTCAGGGAAATCTTCTAGATCTACCTCTGGGGCAAGCCATCTGGGATTGTTGGCCACCAGTGAGTCAACAGAGGCTCCCATGCCCTCATCTCTCACCAAACAGCTCAGATTGCATTTATGCTTGGCAAGAGTCCTGTCCTTGTTGGAAGTGAAAGCAGTGAAAGTGTCCTACCTCTGGGGCAAGCCATCTGGGATTGTTGGCCACCAGTGAATCAACAGAGGCTCGCATGCCCTCACACTTCACCATGCAGCTCAGGTTGAAGTCAGTGATTTTGACTCGCCAGTCTCGGTCCACCAGCACATTTGGAGACTTGAGGTCTCTGTGCAGGATGGGTGGCTTGTGAGAATGCAGCTGCAACATGCCCTGCAAGCATACACAGGTTCGCAGCCATTTCAGTATACGCAAACCTGTCATCATGTGCTTGGGCATTTGAGGTCCCGGAGCAGGATAGGCGACATTTGGAAATTCAGCTGCAGCATGCGCGGCAAGCATGTACAGGCGTCAGCTTATTGAACGTGTGAGGGACATGTCATGCTGGATGTAAACCTGCAATGGCTGATACCCTGGGACACTTTTTGGCTAGGTCAAGAGCTTGGGCATTGAAAAAGCAATAGCTTGAAAAAGACTGGCTTCAGTGGTCTTAACCATGCAAAGCACTGGCGGACCCTGTCAAGCTTGTCTTAATGCTGGTAAGCCTCTGCATTACCGTCATGTTGCTGATGTATGCCATTTGCTGGCAAGTACAGGGCAACATTGCTGACAATGCAAGCAAAATGGGCAGCCCACAATACATGCACATGCTTTTGTAGAAATTCACATGACAGTAACTGTGTGCATTGCAGCGTACCTTGGCAGTGTCCAGGATCATGCTTAGCGGCTTTTGACCAATCCAGTTGTTGAGCAAAAGCAGCCCATTGTGCATGCACATGCCTTTGTAATACATCAACTTCAGGAGAGCCCAGCAGCATGCACAAGCAGTGTGTCTAGAGAGACTTGATAAAACGCAGCTTTCCAGGTTGAAGTGAACCTTAGCAGTGTCCAGAATCATGCTCAGCCGCTTGCACCAATCGATCTGTTGGGCAAAAGCTGGGCACTTCTGTGCCTTCCTCAGCACATCAAACAGTGAGCCACGTGGGCAGAACTCGGTGATGATGCAGGGCGGGTCTAAGCACAGCCCCATCAGCAGTACCACATTTGGGTGACGCAGTGATGACATGATGCCAGCCTGCAGAAAAGCAGTAACGTCAGGTGGTGCAATGATGACATGATGCCGGCACGTAGAAAAGATGTATAGGCCTTTAGCTTTGAGGTGACAGGATGCAGGGCGGATACAGGCGCAGTCCCATCAGCAGCATCACGTCGGGGTGGTGCAATGTCAACATAATGCGGGCTTGCAGAAGAGGTTCAAAAGCATTTGCTCACAACCTGTGACGGTGAAGGGCATACCCTTGCGCAGCCCTAGCCCATGACCAAATCATAGTTGTCGTTAATTGACTGCTTGTATGAAGTGCATCGCCCAGCGTTCATGTCATGCACTGGCATTTTGCTGCTAGCCTGCAGAAGAAGCTGTTTCACCTATGGGCCGTGATAGCTATACGCCAAGAGGCATTGAGGCAGAGACACTTCACAGTGTAGAAAATGCGTTTCACAGTGTAGGAACCACATTTGCTCAAGAGATTGTGTTGATTAACTACTGTACTGTTGTGAGTGTCTGTGGCAGCTCACCTCACGCTCCAGCGTCATATTGTGCTGATTATACTGTTTTGTGTGCCTGTGGCAGCTCACCTCACGCTCCAGGGTCATGATGGCGTCCAAGTCTTCTGACTTGATATCCACCTCCCCTTCCAAGTCACTCAGGGGAGGTGTGACCCTACCCGGAGGGGGGGTCGCTGATGGAAATGCTCAGTTGTTCTAAAAGATCACAGACATGTCCAGCATGCATGCCAATGTAGCTCACCTCACGCTCCAGGGTCATGATGGCGTCCAAGTCCTCAGACTTAATGTCCACCTCCTCTTCCAGATCACTGAAGGGGGGTGTGACACTACCCAAAGGGGGTGCAAGGGGGATTGCTGAACCCAGCTCAGGCGGAAGGGCTCCTGACTGCCAGGCTTGCAGTGTGGCTGGGTCTTGAGGCTTCATGCCATTTGTGGGTGCTAAGTTCTGCATGACCTTGCTCAGAACCTTAATGGCCACATCTGTCTGTTGCCATCTGCCCAAATACACCTGAGGGCAAATCAAGCACTGCTGAACAGGACACAGTTAGAAGGTGCCTGACACCAGACATGTTTACTGAGTCACCAGCAGATGAGGACTGACAACTAAGAAAAACATTACACAAAGCAAGTTTGCTAAGAGCAGTAGGAGACAACATCAAAACGCTTGCCAAGGCAATTTGTCAAATCAGTGTTTGATGCTCGGAAGGGCCATGGCCTGTGGCTGTGCTATCAATACTGTCAAGCAACACATGACTACCCAACTCAATGCAACACAGTCAGCAACAGTGCAGTCAGGCATAGGCTCGGTTGGAGGAGGAATATGGGCATAGAATTTGCGCACAAACAGCATAGGCTGCAAATGGCAAGTGAGGCCAAATGCTCTGCTATCAATGCATGAATGCTTGAGATGTGATTGGATCCTGTGAATCACCTGTCCAATCGAGCCATCTCCTATCTTCCTCCTAACCTCAAGCTGGTTGAACTCCACAATATTGCAATTCATGCTTTCAATTGACGCCCTAGCATCCAGACTCAACTCACTCCTGAGCTCTCTAGCGTCAGGAGGCAAGAGATCAGCAACAGCAACACCCTTTGCCAAGCTGCTGAGCCTCCTGACTGGGCCAGCATGTGCTGCCTCTGAAAGTGACAGCTTTCCCTTCTTAAAGCTGAGGTCAATTTGTGACTTGGAGAGGGAGGTTCGAGCCAGACTGCTGAGTCTTCGAGGAGTCACGCTGCAAGGGGGGCTGATTTTGCCATCCTGTGTGTGGTCCACAAGACCTGGGTCAGGGTAAGTGCCTGAGGTGCGCGCAAGCCTGCTTTTGCGGCGCTCTGTTTGACTCTTTGAATCCACGGCTATTTGCGGGAGCATGGCTGCATCAGCAGGTGGATAGGCACTCAGCTGAAATGCATTATAGTCCCCTGCTTGGTGGTTGCCTCCAAGACTTGGCATGTCGCTCAGAACCTGCTCAGAATGGCGCAGCAGCTCCCCGGTCATGCTGGCCTGAGGTGCAAGTATGGGTGGCGCGCCTGTGCTGCAGGCAGCGCTGACCCTGCGGGAGTTAAAGCGAGGTGTAGTACCTTGGCTGTGAGTACCATCCTGGGTGAACTGAAACGGGCTGGTGAAAGCTTGTGGCTTGTTCAGTGCTTGAGGCTGCGTTGAGCTGTGCTGGTGCTTTGGAACCAGCTCGAGACTATTGTCGCCGAGGTGTGCCGGAGGTTGAACCTCAGCGGCGGTCATTTTCTTGTGCCGAGCGAATGAAAACAGCCTCTTGACGGCACCCGCATCGAGAGTCTCTTGCTGCTGCCTGAGGTACTCTCGAAGCCTGCGAGGCTGCCTTGGCGCCACCGGACAAGCCATCTCCATGTCAGCAGCACCTGCCTCGTCGTGATGTTCTGAGGGCCACCGTGCCGGCTCGTTTTGGACCTCGCCAACTGGAGCTGCCTGGGCTTGGTCAACTGCTACTGCTGGAACTTCACCCCAGCTCAGCAACCATCCCACTTCCTGAAGCATTCTCACAGCTGCAGCAGCTTCATCAGCATGGCCTGCACACAGTTATGAAATCTTGGAAAGAACTCAGGCCAGTTGCATAGCTCATTTACATGTCACTTGGCTAACACGAAGAACACTTGCGTATGTGCTGTATCACGTTATGTTTCACGCTGGAGCGCAAGCAGATGAGCGGACAATCTGCCTTGATCTCACATACAATTGAACGGTAGCACTGGCATGCAGCAGCACAAGCTCAGAAAAGACGATTGATGGCGCCCTTGAGATTGGGACAACTCTGCAACTATCAGCATGTGCAACGGCAAGGTGAGGGGTATTGCAAAGCACATGAATATCAGCCTTTCAGTATGGTTCACGTCTTGCTACACATAACATACAGAAAGCACAATGCAATTTACTCATGTTGCAGGGCTTGCAAAGCTCATGCAAACATCCAGAATGGTTCATGTTGTCAATTGATGCTCAACCTACCTAGCTCAGGACTCGATGTTGCAGTGAAGCCTTGAGTGCTCTGCCATTGTCTCCATTGCTGCACCAGGCCAGCCAAAGCGCTGCCAACCCCCTGTGCACTTTTGAGCTGCAAGGCTGGCTGCAATGCCGCTATCAAGACATCTCTGGATCCGTCAAGGGCTGGTTGTATGACCCTGCTTGCAGCATTGACAAGCCTGGAGGTCTGAGCCTGCCTACTGTTGAAGCGTTTGTGAACATATTAAAGATGATTGCACGAGACATCATCAAGCATCCTGGTATTCTTGACAACGTGACTCAGTATAGTTTACAGAGATGATTTGACTGAGATGATGTCAGTACACACAGCAAAAGAGCTTGGCTGCTGCAGCCATGTTGAAAATAGGCTGTGTCACAGGAGAGAGTGCATGAACATGGCCATCCAAGAGAGTGATGATTTCCCAATCAAGTGAGTTTGGTGATGTGAGGCAAACATCAAGGCCGGCATGTGCATCTGTGTGACTTCAATGACTGCCTGCTTGCATGCATGCATGCATGTCCTCATTGCCTTGATGCTCAGCTTGCCCTGCAAGATGCATTAGAAAATACAATGAAAGCTGCACAAGCAGCTGACCTGGCGGACTTCCTGTGCATGATATCATGCAGATTCCAAGCCTGCTGGGCCATGGCATCCAAATAGACAGCCAGCTGCTCCAACTTGATATTGATTGCTCGCTTTTGTAGCTTGGCAAGACAAAATGACACACAGCTGCGTTTGCCATACGCCTGCAATCAGGACTCCCTTGAGCTGCAGCCACGTAACTTTGGCAACACTTGAAGCAGGAGGCGCATGATACTGATGCCATCGTATCAAATTGGGTTGAAGCTGACAGGAACAAATTGAGTCAATGGGAGCTGCGCGCTAAGCTGGATATCATGCGCCGCGATGCACAAATGTGCCAAGATCAAATAACTGAGGCTTTTGACTGTACAAACATGCAAAGGCACAGCCTTTATGCTGCTAATGCAGATCAAAATTTGCACCATTGAACATCACCTGCACTCTCTGTGTTGCAAGCTCAATTGCTGGCAGGAGGTGCGCATACAACATAGACAGCTGTTGAGCCTCGTCCGCTGCAGCATTGCTGCTGCTGGCAAACACTGCACGCTCAAAGGCCAAACCAGCAGATAGAGCGGCCGCAAATATACGACAGCAAGCTTTACAACAAAAAGTGCTTTGCTTGATGCAAAGCTTCAGCTCCTGAACAGCTGAGCTGCACTGCTCCACCCACTGTAAGGTGTGCTGTGAGGGCTTTGTGTCCCAGCCTACAGCGCCGGCATCACTCATACTTTGCGTGCGCCTACGTCATCAGCGTAGACCGAAGCTGTCTGCTTCAAGCCTCCTGCCTGAAGCGAGCAGTGTCGATGTCGCTCTGCTGAAATGTGTGCCTTGCTGTTCTCTCGGAAACAGGCCGAGTTGTCCAACTGTACAACAGACAACAAGTCCCACCTCCCCAAGCAGGCGAACGTCTCTGGCTTCACACACAAGACTCACGCAGTTCACTGTGCTTCATGTGTGTGAAGCAACCAAACCCTATTTGAACTGGAGAACCTGCGGCTGGCTATTGGGGAAACCGGTTACCCAAGTGCTATTTGACGCGATTGAGCGTGCCAGTCGCTACAGTACCCGATAGGTACCGCCGGAATGGCAGACGAGGAGGTCTCTCTGCGACCGCTATCGCTCAGACCGGGCGGCAAAGGCAAGTCAGCCAATCCTTTCGCTGGATTCGGCAAAGGTGCTGGCTTTGCGGTTAAGAAGCAGGTGAGCAATGCACACGCACAGTATCTGTGCTCATATTGGCAATGCTCACCGACACGCTGGCCGCAGGTTCAGCAGAAGGTTGCCGAGTACGAAGATGAGCCGAAAAAGCCTGCTAGCGAGATTGTCCGATATGATCGGGAGTTCCTGCTGACCTTTGCCGAGGTCAGGGCTCTGCACACATTGCTGGCTTTGATATTTGCTTGACATCTATGCTGGGATACCTTTGATCAAGCTGATTGCGTTCGTGCAGAGGTCATACCCACCACCTGAAGAAATTGCAACTCCAGCTAACGCTGAATTGCTTATTGATGATGTGCTCAATCCTCAGCAGCTGGAAGCACAGCGCCAGGTATGCCTCTTGTACTCTTTCTCTCTGTTTGCGCTTCCATGTCCTCCCTTTTGCTGCAGCCCATACAGCTGCAACAAGACATGACTTGAGTAAACACTGAGTAAACACTGCAGGTTGAGCCCGAGCAGCCAGACAACAGAGACTGGCGCTCACGCACACAGCTGCCAGCTGCAACAGGGAACCAGCAGACTGCAAATAATGTCTCCCAGCCAGATACTAGGCCTCAACAGCCCAGCCAAGCACAGGCAACGCAGGCCGCTCCTCAGCCTGTTCAGCGTCAGAAGCCCACAGCTCAACAGCAGCTAGCAGGAGAGCCTGCCAAAGAAGCGGTGTGCTTTATGTCACCCTGGGTTTTTTGTTGTACACTGCCTTGATGTGATTTTGTTGGCTGTGAGAAGTGCTTGCAGAGCATGATGTGTCATGTCTGGGGCATTGCACAGCTGCATATAGCTTTGCTGGCATGACATGCATGGTTTGCAAGGTCAGTCTGAAATGATGGGATGTGCCTCTGTCAGGCACATGCGCCTAACAAGAAGCATCTAAAACAAGATGTCTGATGTTGAGGTAGCAACTGAAGCCAATCAGAGACGCGCACTCGATGACGAGGGTTTTGACTGCCAAAGTCTAGGTTGACAGCTGTAGCTGGGTGCAGTATGGCGTAGCTCACCAAATGCGATGGTTAGCAGAGATACAGCGGCAGGCACACGGGTCATAACATCAGGATTCATAAGCTTACTGTAGATATGATCACAATGTCAGGCGAGAGCATCCCAAGGCATGATGACTGTTCAAGTCAACACTGGTATTTGTTCATGACTGCAGGATGGTCCTGCTCCTCAAATACAGCGGGCAGCAGACATTGGGCGGCAGGCCTGGGCGCCCAGCAGCGCTGGCGGGGTCTCTGATTTGGAAAAGGTACACGACAGCACGCTGCCACACCACTGCTACATCAAGATTACTCCGTGCACAGCCCTTGTTGTCCTTGTTGCTCTGTGCATCATTTGATCTCAACACGTCAACCAGGTGCATGTCTTGTGTGAGTCATATTTGTCATAGGCAGTGACAAATCAAGACGTCAAAGAATCTGTTGTGCATCAGGAGACATACACAATTCATTGCTTTGGGTCTGTTTCCAAGTACCCAGAAGCATGTGTACATTCAGCTGACCAGTATCAACAGCTGACAATATTGCTTTCAATGCAGGCAACAAAGGCTGTGAAGGGAACGCTCAACAAGCTGACACCAGAGAAGTTTGAGCGCTTGCTTCAACAGCTAGTGGCTGTCGTCACTTCTGCTGAGATTTTGCACACCACTATATCTCTGGTGTTTGAGAGCGCTGTGGCGCAACCCACCTTTGTTGCAATGTATGCAGACCTTTGTGATCGTCTTTCCAAGGTGAGGCATCACTTCACGGTTAGCTGCAGACAATTGAGCTTGCTTGTCAGTGCTCCATGTCTATCTTTACACAGGTACATGCATGCCTGCTTGTTTTTGTGCATCTTATTGAGGCCCCTGACAAATTGCCTGGACACAGCACTGGCGTAGATGCCAGCTTGCCATCAAGCAACGTGCACATGTTGCACATCATTTTGGGGGTAAAGTCTGTGAGTGTGAGGTGAAGCATCAGACATTATTGCATAAGCGAGTTCAAAGGTTGCACTTGTTGACACTGCTTCTGCAATACTATCTGATGCTTCTCACAGATCTCACAAGTTGAGTCCCAGGGTGAACGCAAGTATTGGCTGAAATTGAGCATTTTCAGCAAAGCCATGGAGGACGCCTCCAAGTTTTCAACTATCTTCATGCTGCCGATGATGTTTTCTGTCTGCAGCAACTGCCTGAGTTCCCACCTCCTGAGGGTGAAAGGCGACCCATGTCTTTCCGCAGAGTTCTGCTCAACACATGCCAAGAAGAGTTTGAGGGCGCTGCTGCTGCTCGCCAGGTACAACTGCAGCCTTATGATGTGCTGCAGTCAAATTTTGCTCATCGCATGTCACAGCTTGACTGATGGTCTTGAGCATGCATGCTGAGCCTTTTTGCATGTGAATTTTGCATGAGCATGCTACTTTGACTGGACTATCTGCTAATATTCGTTGTCTATTGCTTTACTTTTTGTCCGTAACTATCGCAAGTGGCCAGGCGGGCACATACACAGTCTGGCAACAAAGCAGATCAACAGACGGTGATAAAATACAGACAAAGTCAGCTGCATTGGGCATTTTCTTAGGATGTGGCTCAGTCAGACTGCCGACTAGCTAAGCAGACAGACCACAAGACACACTGCCAGGCAGACCAGAACAGATGAATGGCCAGCCAGACAGAGTCACAGACAGACAGACAGACACAGGCAAACACCTTGGATTCTCAGGACACAGCAGGCAGGAAAGCAGGCAGTCAGACAGACAAGCAGGCAGCTAGAAATAACAACACACCACTTCACATACAGCCAAACAGACAGATAATTCAAGTGACTGGACAGACAGATTTCTAACCACGCCCACAGATAAATAGACAGACAATTTGTCATTATCAAACAGACAGACAGTTTGTCAGCCAGACAGACCACCAATGTCATGCGCAGTCAGTGACATAAACAGACAAACAGACAGACTGATAGGAAACAAGCCAGACAGGCAACTAGACCGACAAACAGATGGTGACAGGGTCACAGGCAGATGTTGAGACAGAGAGTGAGACAGACGAGTGGACAGACATTGTCAGAAGCGCTCAGATGGGCAGACGCCAAAGTGCACAAATAGACTGACAGTCTTTTGTCATGTATCAGTTTGGTGTTCTTGGTGTTTCTGCAGGCCATTGAGAAGGTTGCTGAGGAGCAGAAGGAGGCAACAGCCCGCACTGCTAAGATGCGCACTCTGGGCAACATCAGGCTCATTGCCGAGTTGTTCAAGAAGAGTGTGGTGCCAGAGAAGATTGTGCACATGTGCGTACAAGACCTCATTGGCGACGCCAAGCAGGAACCCGCAGAGAACAATGTTGAGGCAAGTCAAAGCTGCAGATCTGCGCAAAACGTGTGATGCAGCTTGTTGATGATAGAATATTTTCCACACATGTTGCCCACACAAGAGAACATGCTAGCAAACACATGCTGCACTTGGTCAAAGGGTGCCTCAGCATTTTTCAGGTTGCTCACAGGTCTGAGCTGTTGGCCAAGATAAAAAGTCATCAAGCTGTTAGACTCATAACGGCCTCGCCAGACATCATCTCAACAGGCTGCAGCTGACCAGATGCATGACACAGCTTGTGTCAGCTGCTTGTTGTGTAGTCACATCTTTGACGGGTCGTCACAGCCGTGAGAAAAAGCTATATCTGCTTGTTGCCAGTTGTTGCCATTTCTGCCAGGTTGTGACTGCTCTTGGAAACCAGCTTGGCTGCTGCAATACAGCATTGTCACCAAACAGACGCTGCTCTGGTCCCAACAGCGGCTCTGCTTCTTTACTTCAGAGCATACTGCACGCATTGTACGTGCTGGCAAGAAGAAGAGCAGCCGCTGTTCTGTCAAGAGCAGCATCTGCTGGATTGACTGCTTGCAAAATAGCTTGATAGTTGTTTCATGGTGAAGGTCATTGTCTGCAGCAGTCTTAATCTGTCAATGTGAAGCGCTTCAGCTGCAAAGCAACTTCTGCACTCAAGCACTACATCTTGTCATGCTGCTTTTTTCTGGGTGTGACAGCAGCTGTACACATAGTCCTCAGTGTATGTCGTTGATGTCTTGCTGGCGTGCCCATCAAGTTAAGCCTGAATATCTAGCAAATGTCGGACGTGTCACATGATGCTTGACTGCAGCATATGACCTGCTATTGATCACAGTGTAAAACCGAGCATTTGTAGGATGCCTGCGCTTTCCTCAGTGGTTGTGGAGAATGCCATGTCTATTGGATGGCTGTTGCCATCTGGTGCACATGGCTCCTCAACAAACGCTGGACTCCTGCTGGGTGTCCCACACTGTTGATGTAATTGATGTCCTGGGAACAAATCAGAAAGCTTTCTGGGGACCTGATTTAGAAGTGCGTGCAACAACTTCAGGTCCATAGTCTGGACTAGAACCGTATTCCAGCGGGCAACAAGCTTGAGTGTGTTTGCTGATGCAATAGTGTGATCCTGCTTCAAGGGTGCTGTTCCAAATGTTGAGAGCCAGTAGCAAATCTGCTGTAATCGTCGGTAACCTGAATCATAGACACAGTCAGTATTTGCAGGCAGCTGAAGGCAATCCAATTGGTTTTGTTAGACCCAGTGCATTGTATATGTTTTTGACCTGCTGATCTGCCCTGCTTAATGTCGCCCATTTGTGTCAGATGCAAGCCTGCATGATCAGAGATAGGGACAGATGGCTAGGGATTCATACCTCCAAGCTGCACGCATGCATGATGACATCAGCAGTGACTCATATGACTGTCTGTGCAATCACGCATAGGCGCCTAGCAGTGCAATGCTCAACTAGTGTGGTGAGCTTGCTCCTTGATAAGGCGCATGCACCCTGTTGCCAAGTGGTGTTCCAGCAGAATTTGAGCACACCGCAATCGCAGCAATCATGCAGTCAATGGGTGTATGTGGGGGAAGATGTAGACGCTCAGTGGAGTCATGAGCATATTGATGTCTCCCCCAAAGTTGTCAATTCACTGATTGCATACTGGCTGTGATGCTGTCGCACATGCTTCCCACATGCTGGCTTTGCATGTCAGCAAGATGCCATAGCTGCCAAGGCAAAAGCAGGTCCTGTCTACTCTGTGTGCGCACCAGAGCCCACAGAGAGCTGCTCAGCTGCAGGTCTGGACTTTTTACTTAAGCCAATTATGTGCTGCTGCTGCAAAATGTATTGCAGACAAATGTCACAACATCACACTAGACATGCAGTCAATCAATCTGCCATTGCATCATGGTTCACCAAATATTTCAATGAACAGCTTCATGGTGTCCTGCAGGCTGTTTGCGAGCTGTTGACGGTCGCTGGCAAAACCTTGGACACAGCCTCTCCTCAGAGCAAGCAGAAAACATCATCCTACTTCACTGTCATGGACAAGTGGATGGGCAGCAAGCTGTTGCCCAGCAGGACGCGCTTCATGGTGCGGGATCTCATCGAGCTGAGGCGCAGCAACTGGATCCCTCGTAGGGCGCAACTACAGGTGAGGCATATGTTATTGTAAAGGGAGAAACATCATGTCATTCTGCTCTGTAGGCAAGACAGGATAGGGGGCTGATGCAGAGTTGCCATCGTTGTGCGGTTCTATCTTAGCATGTTGGTGCATCTGCTTTTATAACATGCAGGCATCTGGCAGTCGGACTACACAGTAACCATTTTGTGGGCTAAGACAGTTGAGGAGGTTCATGCTGAAGGTCATGCAGAGCTGCAGGCCAACATCATGTATTTTATGCATTTCAGTGCAGCACCATCAACATCATCTGGGCCGTAGCGTTTCAAAGTGACATACAACATTACTCTGTAGGCCAAGACAATAGAGGAGATCCATGCAGAGGCTCACGCTGAGCTGGGCATGATGCCAGCCACGCTCAGATCAGCCCTTGAGACCGCATCTCCTCTGCCAAGACTGCCTGACAACAGTGATACATTGTTCTGTAGGCCAAGACGATAGAGGAGATCCATGCAGAGGCTCATGCTGAGCTTGGCATGATGCCCGCCACGCTCATACCCGCCCTTGAGAGCTTATCCGCCCTGCCCAAACAGCCTGATGAGGTTGAGCTCTTCCCATCATTCAAGGGAGGTATGTACATCTGAGCTTTGCTTGCTGTTGCCATACCGTTGGGACCGAAGATTGGTCCATATGAAATTTTGCTGCTACCGTATCTGCTGCCAAGCTCTGCAGCTATCACAATGTCAAGCTCCCCTCTTTCGTGCATTGCCTGGATTCTCACTCAGGCCCAGTCCACAACTCTGATGATCATGTCACCGAATGATAGCCACTGCGTAGGATTGTTGCGCCTTGCACCGAATTCGGCAGCTGCAGGCTTGCAGTGGTGCCTGATGCAAGAGTGCTGCGCGGTGCCTTTCACAAACGAGCACTTCACTAGACTTCCTACATCCATAACAGTATTGTGCAGTGCTGGTCAGTCAGGATGAAAGAAACTGACAGCCAGGTCCTGCCTGTCAATGTATTTCCATCCTCAAAAATAGGCACTGCACAGTCTGTTTGTAGAATCCAAACTTTTGACAAAGTTGTTGCTCTATCTGCTGTTGAGCTCTGCTGCTGCCCTAAAGCACCCTCCCTCCGCTGGTGCAACTGCAATCGCACTGACTCCAGTTGCAAGCTTTCATGAATTTGGTCTCTGAGTGACAGGCACCACCTGACGTTGTTGTATCATGCACTGAGTTTGATCCCCGCAGGCTTGTAGGGTGTCTGACGCAAGAGTGATGTGCGGTGTCTATCGCACAGCAGCAGCTTCACTAGACCTCTTGAATCAGTAAATATGTCATGTGGCGCCTGTACTAGGCAATTTTGATATGCTTCCTGAGTCTATCAACATGTTGTGCAGTGCATATCACACAAGTGCAGCCTCGACACATTTCTTGAATCCATACATATGTTGTGCAGTATCTGTTACTCAGGATCCCACCAGCACTGACAGCCAAATTCTGCCTGTCCCTGCTTCATTGATCGTCAGTGATAGGCACTGCACAGTCTGTCTGCAGCATTAGGAATTTGGATGAAGCTGTGGCTCAGCCAGGCGTTGCTGGTCAGTGCTTGCTTGATCTGAAATAGTGGGCACCAGCACAATTGCAGAACCAGTCAGTCTGCTGAATCTGCTTCTCAGCCAGGTCTTGTGTGTCAGCTTTTGCCTGATGGTGCTCTGATTGAGGACCAAAAACCCATGCTTTTGATGCAAAAGAAGTGTCTTGGTTTCTAAAGGTGAGGACTGGCAAACAATGATCAGAAGGGGGACAAATCAAGGTGGCAGTGCCTTGACCGGAGACTGGAAACCCATGGAGGCTGCCCCTCAGCCTGAACCCACCCCCGCCCCCTCCCAACCCACCCCCTCTGCCCAGCCACAACAAGCTGCTGCCAGGTCAGAAACCAGCTTTGCCTTGTTGGCGAGGTTCATGTTCTGTTGCACAGCAAAGATTGTCACTGTTGCAGCACATGCATCACAGCGACATGATGGCAACATTTGTGAGCTCAATTTGCTTTATGTTCCTGCATACAGGTCAAGCTGCAGGCAAAAGCGCTTTGCGACCTCGATGTGCTTGCATGCAAGTGCTTGCACGTGAATGCCTGTGTATGGGTAGAGTGACTGTTTGGCTGCTGTGTGTGCAGCAATGGCAAGAAGGACATGTCAGAGGAACAGCGGCAGCTGCGGTGTCAAGGGCTGTTTGATGAGTTCCTGCAGAACATCGACCTTAATGAAGCTGTCCTTTCTGCTCAGGAACTTGCAACACCAGGTACTTGATTTCTGCTTGGAGATTACATGCTTTGTGCACTCTGGACTCACCATGTATCTAACTATATGGTATTCATGCAATGGCTGCATGCTGTTCTGCATTGATGTTGACAATAATGGTCCATGTCTTTGATTCACAAGTGGGTCCTGCTCACATTCAGCATGTGTATTGCAATGCAGATTTCTGATTGCAGCACATGCTTTGTGGTGGACTTATGAGGTTCTGGGTACGCAATGGAGACCAGTTTGTGCCTATAGTTGCTGTACTACGAGACTCATGTGTCCTGAGGCTGTCATTTTGCATCTTGCAGATTTCACGCCACAGATAGTGAGGACTGGCATCAGTAAGCTATTTGAGGTGACCAGGGAAAAGGATCAAAGCTCATTGGTCACAGTGTTGGTCGGGCTACAGAAGAAGGGCGTGCTGACTTCAGAGCAGCTTCTTGCTGGTATCAGGAAATCTACAGACCAGCTAGAAGATCTCAGGTCAGTCACTGATTGGGTAGAAAACTTATGCCTGCAAAAACGCTCAAAGCAGACAGAGACAATCTGCTTGAATGACCAAGTTGCTTTCAAAAGCTTGCAACAGAGGCGTATCCAGCAAAGGTAAATAATATGGCCACATTGCAAAGCCTTGACTGTGCTGAACACAGCATCATCTTTCTACTAATCAAGGCGTGCATTGTTTTGCATGATTGCCCTGTGCAGCTTGCTCATTTTGTAACATGTTTGTGATCACACAGATGCCAGCTGATTGTCAGATGGCTGCATGAGTGATGACTGCAAGGTTCTCAGCTAAAAATTTGTCGCTTATGCAGATTGGACATTCCAAAGGCGCCTCTGCTGCTTGGCCAGTTGCTTGGGAGTGCTATCAGTCAGAAAAGCTTTGGCAGTGAAGCTCTACAAGAAGTGTGTGAACCCATCGAGGACTCTGAAGCCAGGCGTGAGTTGCTTGTCCATGTGTTGAAGACAGTGCAGGTGAGACCACATGGTCCTCATCCAGTCAAGCACAATGCCGCGATATGTCATGTTGTGGTATTGGATGTTATGTTGCAACATATGCGCTGAGACCTGTCCTACAGACAATGCACTGATATGTTTTCTGATTGCTTGTGCGTCTATTGCAGTGTTTCTGCAACCATGAGTTGTGAGTCATGTTCAGACAGTAACAATCCATCTCAGCTCACTTGCTGTCATGGATCTGAAACTTTGTCTAGTAGCCTTGACATGTTTTGAGCCACCTGCAGATGCCTTGAAATGCATTGGACAGCATGAGTCTGCTTGGACTGTGCTTTCAGCATGCATATGGCTCACATCACCAATCTGTCTGCTGCATAAACCACGAATGTATGTCGTTGCATGTTCCAAATTTTTGAGTTTTGTTCTGCAGAAAGCAACTGGAGATGATGCAGTGAAGTCCTTGAGCAAAGGTATCAAGCTGAAAGAGTTGTTGACAGGAGACCCTGAGTTTGATGACACTCCAGAGGTTTTTTTGAGCAAGCAGGGTTTGCGATTGCTGCCTCTTTGAGAAAAGGGGACTTCTAACCACAAACGAACGCTCGTTGCTCATGCTCAATTCGGTCGCTTGGTCATTGTCAGGTTGAACGCTTGAGTCAACCTATCTGCTTGTTTGCCAGGCAATGCGAGACATGTGCAATTTTGACCACAGTCATGGTGCTGCTGCCTTTCATTTGCACGATCTATAGGTATCAAGGCTACTCTTAATACTGGCAGGCAGCTTTTTCAGGGCAACGAACACTCTGCAACCTAGGTTTCGATTTTGCCGGTCTTACATTTCCGTTGTGGCCTTGCAATGATCTTTAGTGCGCAAGGTTGCAGGGAGACTGCATTGTGCCCCAGCATGCATTGTGTACCATCGAGCATAGTGCATACTTCAGTCAATCTATACTGCTGATCACACTGTGCACTGGACCAAGACTCATGACATAGCCATGACAAAGCAGTGTTAGTGACATGCATACTTTGGCCAAATCACGTTGATGCCAAATGGCATGTGACATTGTCTATCTGAGCTGCTATGCTACAATCATTTGTAAACGGCACTGCCTTGTAGAAATATGCCACCTGCGTTGGCAACCCAGGTGCTGCTGTTGTGCCGCAGCTGCACACAGGACTTGAAAGGCCTGGTGCAGACTCTTGCAAAAGCTTTAGTTCTGCTGCGCTTGTGCTGCAGGTTGCTTCACGTGATGTACCACGCTGGGGACTGCTCCTCGAAACTGCAAGGTGCTCAAAATGGGTGATCACATTGTCAAAAATAGAGGTTATCAGCTGCAGGGCAGGCACAAACACTTTCTGTGTGCTTACCTCTCTTTGGCTATCACTATACGCTGAGCCAGCGCCAAAGCCAGCTCCTAACGCCGTCGTCGCTGCTCTCACCCCACCGCCTCCTATGTGAGTGCCAGCAAAGGCTTCAGCATCATGTATTGCCTTCAAGAAGCTGCACGGCTTGTCCCCAAGAGCAAGAATGGCCTACTTAGTACAACCAAGGCGACAGCTCCCGCAGCTAAAGTCGAATATGTGACTCTTCGCAGAGTCAGATCGATGCATTTGTCCCATTTCTCATCAATGTAATATTCGACAGGTCGTTTATCGGGTGCTGGCTGCCGATGTGGCTGCTGATCGGACATCTGCGGGACTTCAGAAGCAGCAGATTCTGCAGTACTTCCGTCGCTCAAGCTCGCGACATATTTGACACTTGTTCAAGCTGTACAGACGTCCCTCGACGGAGGTTGACGCGTCTGCGATGTGCCTGCAATGCAATGAGATGCAAGTCGAGACCAAGCTGAAGAAGAAGAGTTTCACTATAGAAGTGCAACCGTCCCAGACTTTGTTGTTGATGCTTTGGCATTTTGCCATTGAGCAGAGCCTATACCAGCAACCAGCGTTCTCGACAGCAACACGCCACTTCGTGCACAAGCAGCCAAGGATTAGGCCGTACTTGTGTTTGTACACAGACTTGTACTGTTTGCTGGACAATCACGCAATCTTGTGACAAGCAAGCGCTATCGCATCAACGATAGAGTTCGAAACGCAGCGATTGCACGCCTGCATGCGCCTGAACTTTGCAACTTGACAACGGCAAAGCAGCGACAGAACTTGCTGTACTTGAGTTGAGCTGCCGCGGGGGTGATCAGCAGAATCACTGCAGATCAAAGGCTTTCAGGATCTCAGCATTGTTGACGTACTGTGTGCTCGATCGGTCTCTCAGCAACGCAAGCAACGCTTGGGAGAAGTGATACAGTAGTATGGAGCGTTGGCACGTGACAGCCCAGAATTGCGCCTCTGCACTAGTCTAGCTTGTTCACCATGAGTCACAACAAAAGGTGAGACATGGTGTGCATCTCGCTTTGCGCAAATGTCAAAGTATAGCATGCACATGAACGACATCTTGCGAGGTATCTGAGTTGATGTGCTTGCGTGTCTCAACAGAAGCTCTGGGCAGCCCAAGCAGAAATGGACAGTTGAGGAGGAGCAAGCGCTCAGGCTTGGCGTCAAGAGGTAGATTGAATTCTTTTGCAATTAGCAAATTGCATGTGGCTGACTGTTACACAACTCAGGGACTGTTACATCACTCATGTCCTAATTTGCAGTTATGGTGTTGGCAAGTGGCGCTTGATACAGAAGGATGATGCCTGTGGACCAGTCCTTGCAAACAGGTCCAATGTGGATCTTAAGGTACTGCTGAAAGCTATAAACCACACAGAACAAGCAGCATCAACTTGCTGCATAGATAACAATCTAAGTTCACCATGTCTTGTTTGCAACATGGTGTCATAGCTTGGATGCCTGCCACGCAGGACTGCTAGCAACCACGGCATCATACAGATGAAAGTTTGTGGCAGCGCACATCACTAGTTGCAACAGGACCATCTCAGGATCTTTACATCATGATTGCATTCTCAGTTCATGTCACATTACTATTGCATGTATCTAGTGTGACAGGACTTGTACCACACACACTGAACAAACGTAAGCTGGAAGGTGTAATGGAGTGCTTGTGACTATTGTTATGTGGCAACAGCTTATTCTATGCTCAAGACAAGTCGTGCAACTTGAATATGGAGGCTAGGGAGCAAGCAACACCGCAGCTTACGCTGGATCATGATTGCAGTCTTGTGACAGGTTACACGACTATTGCAAGATGTGACTACAGCTTGAACTTGTTGCTCAGGACAAGTCGCGCAACTTGAATATGGAGGCTAGGGAGCAAGCAGCACTGCAGCTGACAATGGATCATGATTGCAGTCTTGTCACAGGTTACACTACTTTTGCAAGATGTGACTACAGCTTGAACTTGTTGCTCAGGACAAGTGGCGCAACATAAATATGGACGCTAGGGAGCAAGCAACACCGCAGCTGACACTGGATCATGATTGCAGTCTTGTCACATGTTACATGACTATTGCAAGACATGACTACAGCTTGAACTTGTTGCTCAGGATAAGTGGCGCAACTTAAACATGGAGGCTAGAGAGTCAAGCAACACAGCAGCTGACACAGATGATGATCCAGACTTCAAAGTAAGCCTTGATTCAGCTGCCTGACCATTCTGCATGCATTGTTTCAGCTTGAGATGGCAGCAGAAGCGTGTCACTTGCAGCAATATGTGTTGCAAGGCTGTACCATTTTGCTCACTAGTTGGATTGCGGTGTTCAAGTCTTCACAGCTACCCAACAATTGCCTTTGCGGCTTTATTGAATTTGCAGCATGCACATCTGCTGCATTGGTCAAGCAAAACAGCAGCTGACATAGACGACGATCAAGACTTCAAAGTAAGCATCAGTGGATGAACATACTCTCATTTTGACACTTCCAAATGTCCACGTATCACATATTGCCTACTAACATATTTCACAACTTGCACTGCATCCAAGTGATTCACTTTCTCAAACACCACACAAGTTGTATTGCGCATTGAGTATTACCCATGGTGATGCACCGGTCAGCGTTGACGCTGCTGTTGGAGCATCCTGCCGGCATGATGCCAGCTAGGAAATGTACGTATCCTTTGTCTGTACCAAAAGTTTAAGCATGGCTTGCTCGGCGCAAAGTTCAATACACAGGTCATGCTGTCAGTTGCTGTGCTCATGACAATCTGGCAATCTCCCGTCTCGCAGAGTAACATATATGTCTAGCTGTGATGTGGCAAGGTGTCAGTAAAAATGTGTTTCACGCAGCAACATCTGTTACGAGTGCAAGAAATCTGCCTCAACAATAGGGAACCTGTATACTTGCTTTATGATTGCAGAGCATGCATACATTAGGTTTATCGAGATATGCTGTTTCCAAAATTATCCCGACAGTCGTTAAGCTGTATGTTTGCTCCTTGCTTACATAGCATGCATACCTTACATGTACCATGACATACTGTAAACAAACCATAACAGACCAAAAACCCTAAACTTGTATCCTTGCTTGCAGCAGCTTCCACCTCTGCAGCACATCATTGTTCTGGGGGCTCCTGCGATGACATCACCCCAGAACTGTGTACAAGACCTCTCTACCCTCCATACTCAGTATAAATGGTTCAATGTAGCACAGGGTTGTACTTGGAGTCAGTTGATTGCTTCCGCACATAAGTAGTTGGGCCTGCTGAGCTTGTCTAGCATGCCTCTTGACTGAAACAACGCTTGGCACAGTTCAGGGTTGTACTGCTTTGTGCAGAAAGAAGCCAGCAAGCACAAGAGGAAGAGGCGAAGAAGCAGCAAAGGGACATCATCCAGCAGGCATGACCGAAACCAGGTGCACACCTGCATGCCACAAGTCTGCCTTCATAGTGAAAACTTGGCAAGTGTTCTGTATGTGCTCACAGAACCACAAATTACAGACTTCAGCAACAGAAAATACAGTTTTCTGGGCTGCAGGCAGCAGAGCTCAAATGTGCAAAACACTAGTTTAGGACTAAAACAGATCTCAGCATTGGCAGCGATGCTTGACAGCAGTGAATGACCGTGTGTAATGCTCAACACGCAACATGTGGTATGCAATACGTGGCATTTGATAGTATGAGTCATTGAAATGCAGTGTAAACTGCAAAACATGCAGTACATTGGCGCCAGTAACTGAGACGCAAGTAATTTGCAGTATCAATCACTGAAAAGAAGAGTTTGGTGGTTCACTGCTTGACAGGCAGATCAGGCGCTAGCACCAGACCTGCCGCCAGAGGAACTGAGTCATGCAATGGCAGATGCAACCGAGGGTGAAGAAGTAGTCAGCAGTCCTCAAGAGCCCCAGCAGGAATGGCCACCTCCAGGGCCCCTTGATCTAGTCCTGCCAGACACTCATGACTCACCAGACATCTCGCCAAACTCCAAGGGTGGCCCCATGTGAGCATCGCAGCCTTGTGGCTAGCCCAGTCCATGTGTTTTTCAAGTCTCAGACTTTGCATTTTGCCCCTTCAGCATTGAATCAATCAACGCATCTTGTCATGCATCGTGGCCATATCAAGAATCCCAGCAGGGCCGACTGCCCCCAGGCCCCCTTGGTATAGTCCTGCCAGACTTGCCCAGGGCTTGTTGTCGTGAGTTGAGGCCTGAAGCGTCCTGGCTTCCTGCAGCATTTTACCCAAGTCAGTTTGTCACAAACCATGGCAGATTATCTGTAGGCATTGCTCAGTTGAGCAACCACATGGCATAGCAGGCATATATGGGTGGCCATGTCAAGGCAAGTCTATACTGTCACTACAGATACATGAGATACTTTGCAAAGGTCTGGATGCACCTGTTTGCCTTGAGCAGGTGTCAGCTGTCAAGAATTGAGTTTCACGGAGATCTTGTGCAACGTACATCAATTGGATTGATTTGGCTCAGTTGCACCGTAATGATAATCATCAAGCACGAGCTGATGTGGTATAACAGCCTGCCTGCCTGCTTGCAATGCATGCTGTTCAGCCTGAAGCAGGGCACACGTTTCATTGGGCTGATCCCAAGCAGAGCAACACAATCAAGTCCTTTGAAGACCCTGGCACAGTCAGCTGCACTCCAAACACAGCAGGTTGCTGCATTAGGGCATGTGTCTTTCTAAGGCAAAGATGCCTATGTATACATGATGACAACAACAACAACACATTACACTTCCAGCATGCATTGCTGGATGTGTGCGGCACAAGTCCTGTCTACCAGACACGCTTGTCCTGAGCATCACGATAAGGGCGTCTGATGTTCAACTGTTGAAAGTAAGACAGAAAAGTGTCATTCCAGATCTTCCCAGGTTGACCTGCAGGGTTCGATCCTATGTGTGCATGCAGAGTAGATGACATGGTGGTGGCAGCAGTCATCAGCTTGCAGGATCCTGTGGGTTCCGGAGCAGACGACATCTGTACCTGGATTGAGGTATTTGTTCATTAATTCATTCATCCGATCTGTTTACCAGGCAGGCTTTGATTTCCAGCGGCTAGGTACACACAGGCGCAATTATCTGCCTCCATGCAACCCTGTCTGAGGCTGTGCTGAACCAACAAACCTGGACATGCAGGGCAGAGGTATGGTGCCCTGACTGTCTGATGCATAGCTCATATGTCAACATGCAGGACTCGGTTGAACAAAGGAGTATAGCAGTTGCGGGCTGCCTCTATAGATGGAGGCTCCCGTCATGATGGCTGATGACGCAGAATTTCTGTTTGTTTGAATTCTTTCTCTTTTCCTTTAGAGCATCTGCGCAACTGCAATGACAGATGCATAGCTCCCTATACACAACATTGGTGCAGATGCTCTTTTTCTTGATTGCAGTATTGTGTTAAATTGACAGATGTGTAGCTTCTTTGCACACATCCCTTGTGATCATGGCGATGCCATGCAGTGTTGGCAAAGGGATTGCATGCACCAAAGTTTGCCAGCCTCCTCATTTGTGGCAGCAGCTTTGCAAGCACTGTACATATGTCGCTTGTTATTAAAAGTGATCTGACAGTATGCACAGGTGTGAGCTGTTGCTGTCAGTTTGGTTAAGTATGATGACCCCTCATCATCTGCGCAGCTGGACTTGTCGCGTCTACAATTATCACCAAGGCAGCAGCTGTTGCTTGCGAACATACTAGCCATAAGCCAACACTATGTCTTGTACTTGCCTTGCCCTGTGCTTTGCCAAAAAGCAAGTCATCATGTGCAATTGACTGAGAGTTCTGCTTCAGCATTGCAATCAACAATGGCTCTGCAAGCTCATGACTGCCCTTGATTTGCAATTTAAACCACCAAAATGTTGTCATACTTTCTGATTTTTCATCAAAAAGAAAGTGTTGATTGATTGACTGATCAATACCTGTGCCCGCGCAGACGCGAGGTAGGTAAAGGTATGCCTCACCCTGTTTCTGTAGCACATAGGAGAAGAAAGTATTATGTTGATGTAATGTCGATGCTGCCTTGCCCTCAGAATCATTACCCAGCATGGGGCAGAGAGAAGGTCAAGTTAGTCATGACCCACATGGTTCAAGAAGGCTGCCTTCAATTTGTTCTCAACTGCCCTGGCCTAGTCAGATTTGCGTGAATGCTTGCTTTGCAAAACTATGACTTTGTTAAGACTGTACATGACCCACATCATGATTGGTGCTGCCTTCAGGACCACTACCCAGCAGTGGACAGGGAGAAGGTCAAGGTGGTCATGACTCACATGGTCCAAGCAGGCCGCCTTCAACCTGTTCCCAACTGCCCTGGCCTAGTCAGGATGGGTGGTGTTGTCAGACAGCTGGTAGACCAAGAAGCGCTGCCCATGCACTTGCCTGATGACGCCTTGACTCACGAAGATGACATGCAAGACACAGTCATCAATGAAAAGGCAAGCCATAACGTCAATCAGTCCATTGATCAGCATTGTTCATGCACTTGCATGATGACGCTTGACTCATGAAGGTCACATGAAAGAGGCAGTCGTTGATGGAAAGGCAAGCCATGACGTCAATCAACCCATGAACCGGCAGGAGCTCTTGTCTGGGTCATGGCCCCAATATGACTCATTGTCCTCCATGGTCTTCAAAGCAAGACGCAGGTGATGCTGGCTGTTGATGCTTCACTTGAATGAACCTGTGCAAAAGTCTTGTTTGTTTCATGATGTGAGCAGGATGCTGTGCCTGTGTAACATGCAAGGTGGCAAAAGCAGATGTGATCTGTTGTAGTGATACCTGCATTGTTTTCAAAACATCAGCTATGCACAGGCCCTATTGGTTTGCAGCAGCATAGCAGCCTGCCAACATGACAGTTCAACAATGCATACCTCTCATGTATGCTGCACCACAAACCAGAGCTGTCCAGCTTACAGCTGAGCAGGAGCATGCTTGGAGAGCTCGTCTCTGGGGTGGACAGCTCTGTGAGCCACCTTACTGACACCTGCCGTCATCCCAGCCACTGAAGGGCTCAAGGCATATAGACTACTTGACGGCTGCCAGTGTGATTTTTTGTGCTGAACATGTGCACACAGCTTGAATGGACTGGAGTAATGCATTTTTGTATGCAGATTGTGGCAGAGCATGCCATGTTGGCCGCCCAAGCTGTGGCTGAAGCTGAAGAGACATCCAGGAAAGCCAGTGATCTGCTAGATGCAGCCAATGCTGTAGAAGAGCTGGAACACAGTCTGCATGACAGACAGAGTAAGAACCAAATGCTTGCAATTGCCACTTTGCAAGCTTTGCATATCAGGCACAGACGAGTCAGTTCTTCAATGCATGCAATGACTGGTACGATGCAAGGCAGCTCCAGTGGTCGCACTTGCTGATGGGCCATGTCATGCATGGCTTTCTGACTGCGCAAATCATGCTCAGGACAGGTAATCACTGACATGAAGGTCTGATGTTGACTCGTTTTGTGCTTTGCAGTAGCGATATGACACGAGTCCCTACCTTCCTCGGCCAGGCTGTTGACCCAGGTGCACTTGTTGTCCAGCGTTGGATTCTGTCACCAATGCCAAGCCTTCGAAACGGGGTTGGAGCTCAGTTGCTGAAATGAGGCAGTCTTTTGTCAAATTATGCGAGTTGCAATATCATGCAAATGTGTCTTCATGTTGGGGGCCTTGCAGGGTGCCAAGGTAGTACTATGCCAGTCAGTCTGGGACGTTGACTGTGAATTGTGCATCAGGCTGCTACAAATTGACTCGTGTTCTGCCAGATCCGCTAGCTGATGTAGTTTTTGATCGCAATTTGTGCAACCCATTTGTGAGCTGCTTTGACTGGACACTCTTCTTCTACCACAGCTTCCCACAGATAGAAGAGGAAGTGCCGGCAGTGCTAGTCGCCCTCGTTCATGCTTTGAACGCGAAAGGG
This sequence comes from Trebouxia sp. TZW2008, assembly GCA_002118135.1. Lineage (NCBI taxonomy): Eukaryota > Viridiplantae > Chlorophyta > Trebouxiophyceae > Trebouxiales > Trebouxiaceae > Trebouxia > Trebouxia sp. TZW2008. The sequence goes on from BDIU01000135.1 coordinate 50,922, forward strand.
TAGGCAGCGACGTACTGCTCAGCTGTTCGTTGACTCGATCGTCGCAACTAATTCATTGCTTTGAAGCGTCGCGCTCAGCATGCTTACGTAGTTTCTGGCACTACACGCGAGCATGGGGTTATGGATGTCGAAACTGTTAGCTCTTTTCGGGGAAAAGGAAGCGCGAATTCTGGTGCTGGGTCTTGACAATGCTGGCAAAACTACGATATTGTGTATGTTTTGGCATTACGCCGAATTTCTCTTGCAGGCTGTGTCAGGTGAAGGCTTTACGCTTCAACTTCTTGGCTTGCTTGCTTGCAGATAGGTTGCAGGTCGGAGAAGTGGTCTCAACAATACCGAGTAAGGAACTCCCATGATGATGACTGTTTCGCCAAGAGTGTTGTGAACATCAACTGCTGAATGAGTTGTGCTGACGCTGTGTCCATTTTGCAGCAATTGGCTTCAACGTAGAGTCTGTGACATACAAGAACATCAAGTTTCAAGTCTGGGACCTGGGCGGCCAGACTAGCATTCGGCCATACTGGAGATGCTACTACCCAAACACACAAGCAATCATATACGTAGTTGACAGTAGTGACACAGAGCGAGTTGGCACATCTCGAGAAGAGTTTCATCAAATTCTTCAAGAAGAAGAGCTCAAAGACGCTCTTCTGCTTGTATACGCCAACAAGCAGGTTAGTTGATGCTTGCTGAGCCCCCACCTCAGCATAATGCACTTGCAGCTGCTGCACAAGTTTGGTAAAGTTGCATTTCTGCACCTCTGCTATGCCATGCAGGTTTCGACTTCAACAAGCATGAAATTCCCGTTATGCCAGCGCTGCAATCGCCCATTTGCAGCTTTCAAAATGCTGCCCTGGATAGCTCCTGGGCTGGACACTAAGCTGTTGACACTTGCGTGTAGGACTTGCCTGGTGCTCTCAGCGATGCTCAAGTTGCTGAAGGTTTGGGCTTGACAGATATCAAAAATCGGGATTGGTCCATCTTCAAGACTTCAGCCATCAAGGGTGACGGCTTGTTTGAAGGCCTAGATTGGTTGAGCAATATGCTCAAGACGCGGCGGTGACAGCTATCATTACAACTTAGGAAATTCTGTTGGCATCAAGCTGCATACAGTGGTCGTCAAGATCCAGGCAGGATGTAATTGGCAGATGGCCTAATGAATGAGTGTTATTTGAAATGTGGTCCACAAATATTTTCTTGCTCCTGTCATTAAACATCTTTACTGCCCACGCAAATTTGATGGTCCCACTTGAAAATGTAAGTAATGAATGAAAGTCTATATGTCACAGTCATAAAAGCACAAGTTTTCAGCATGCACATGCTGCATTCACCTATAGTTACACAAATGAAAAGCAGTGAGCCGCATGAACTTAATGTAAGATATGAGCTCTCTCAGATTCAGCCCAATGACATGAAGCTGCAAGACCTATCCAGGTTTTCCATGTTCCGGTCGCGCCCATTCTCCTTCATACAGAAGGCATCAGATAAGCTCAGCTGGCGAGCACTGCTACTGTCACTATCTGCTGCATCTTGACTTGGTTGCTTGCTAATGCTGCGGCTGTTCTGCCAGCTGTCAGATGGACTGCAAAATCCCATGGCAAACGCCTGGCTCAGAGAGTCATCAGCTGGATTCCAGGAGCTTTGCACATCAGTATCACCATTTGACTGTGGCATGTGTGCTGCATACGATGTCAGTGGTTCAGACACAGACTGTCTGCTCCAATGCTGACGTTTTGGCAAATGACTTGCTGCACCCTGGTGATCACGTTGACTGGGACTCCTGCAATTCAGCATCAGCATTCAATGTAAAATGTCGCTTTTGCAAACTTGGCAGCTCACAGAGGATGCTCAAACACAGATAGAAACACCATAGGTTGACTTGCATGCATGCACAGGCACAACAGGCAGCAGAATGGTTCAGATTGTGATTTGTGTTGTTTCCTGCAACAAGCTGGCTGTAAGGCTGATCATGCCAATGTAAAGTTGGACAATGTTAGGACTCACTGTAACTCCACATCTAGGCTTGGCTCTGGCAAGGTAACATCTTGCGATGTGTCTGTTGCACAAGCCAGGTCTGGGAAGGGCCGAATGCCGCTGCTTGACCAGCCAAAGCCTGGCTCCTCTGATGCCTGCCTCTGCATTGACCAACCCCGACATGGCACCAGCAATGTAGGCGTGCTAGACTGCAAAGCAGGCGGCGGTTGATGAAACTCCCCAGACTCAGCTGTAGAGCGTAAGCCGTGCTGTCTGTTACACCTACGTTGCCGGTCCGGTCTGACTTGTTGATGTCTGCTCAGATGGCATGAGCCCCCAAGAGAGTGTCTCAAATCTGGGGAGTTGCATGGCAAAGGGTCTGAGTCCAGCTGAAGCATGCTGGATGGTGAGCATGCAGCATCAAGTCCTGAGTCTTGGCGCAGTGCTGAGATGGGACCACTGCTGGAAGGCTGACAAGGCAGTGGTGAAGCCTCAGGCATGTCGGAAGGCTGGGCAAGGGGCAGGGGAGGAGGTGGGGTGATTCTGGGGGGCCTGTGGGGGGCTAGCTGGGGGTTGGAGGTGGGGGTGCCTTGCCAGTCCTGATCTGCATCAAGTCATGACAATTGTTAGCGGTATTGCCAGTGAGTCGTCCTCAACTAAGAGTGATTATGCAACTTGAGGGGCAAATGCCTGATTGTATGCCAAGCAAGAGTTGGTCATGATAGTGCCATGATCAGCGTGTAAGTAGAGGGATTTGTGCTACACATACAGGCTGCCTGGTCAATAAGCACATTGCATTGCCAGACATCACTGATGCCTGCAAAAATGCAAATGACGGCGATTTTGTTGCAAAGAAAGACATCAAGAACTAAGCCAGGAAGGGTGTTGTGACATGTCATCAGCTTCGTGCTTGGCAGCATGGCTGATACGTGTTCATTCCTCCAACTTGGAACAATGCACGACTGTTGTGCTTTCTGAAGGACACAAGCTCAAACTTCATGAAGCAGAATGCGCTGAGATTGGGCAGCAGGCTGCTGAAGCTTACCACTCTGCAGTGTGAAAGGTGAGCTCGGCACAGATGGTGCACTGCTCAGCTTTGCCTGGAAGCTGCTGTCTGACTGAGCTGCATCTAAAGCTGTTGATGGGCGTTGTCTTGTAGGCCGCTCTGTAGAGAACTGCGCTGGGATATCAAACCTCTGCACCTGAAGTTGTGAAAGCAGATCGTTGAGCTTCAGTGACCAGTGATTCGTAAGCAAGTGTGGTCTGATCGCTATAAACCCCCCTTTATCAAGTCATGACTTCAGCAGTCTGCCAGAAAGTTGCTGACTCATGTGAATTCAATGCGGACAGGAGGATGCAGGAGCGATCTGATGTCCACAAGCAACCCTGTGTTTGGGCTGTGAATGGACGAAATATCTAGAGCCATGTATGGCGTTTGCATCCGGAAGCATGCAAGCAGCATGGTCAAGTGTCTTTCGGCCTTGCCAGTCTTACAAAGACGGGTGGCTGCTTGTCAACCATGCCTGCACAATGCTTGGCTGTAGGCTGCGAAATGTTTATATATATATAGCCACGCCGCAGCACGCTATATACACATATATAACCATGCAGCAGCACAATGCACAATAACATGACAATTGCTTGCATGCTCAAACACTTCTTGTGGCAAGAAGTCAGTCCATGCCCCCCATTGTTTGCATATCCTGCTCATCTGACAGCGCGTGGGTCACTGATCAAAGTACAATGCATCAAGTCAGCTTGCCAGCAGTAAGCATAATTGAAAGAGTCTGCTGGCAAAATTGGCAAATTGCTGGGCTAAGTCTGCACCTCTGTCACTTATGCCATTCACATGACTGGCATTGCCTGCATGACTGAAAAGGATGCTGGATTTGTAGTATAGGTGTTGTTACCTGAGCTATCAGCTCTTGCGCGCTTGGGCGAGCGGCTTTGTCTGGCTGCAGCATGCACTGCAAGGTCCATTGCAGTACAGCTGATCTGCCTTTCAGAGCCATGCTGCCCATCTCATGCTCTTGCCCATCTCTGGGCAGCGTCTCACCTGCAACAGACCATACATTAGTTTTTGCGACGACAGGGTATCTTTGACGGCATCTATGCTGTGATTTGCAGCCCTGCATTTGCGTCAGACACATGGTCTCAGCTGATCGGCATCACATTTGCTATCAGTTGATGCTGCAGAGCAGACCAGGCTATCAGTTGATGCCGCAGAGCAGACCAGACTCATGCAGACACAAGCAGGTGCCATCTTGCAAAACAGGACTGTTTTGTACATCCTAAGCAAGACCATCCGCGCAATCGGCAGATGACAGAGAACCTGTTTCATCAGCAGCCCTGGTCCATTGCAAGTGCACTGCACAGACACGTCTGGACTGTTGCTCAGAGTTAGGTAGAATCAAATGCCCTTTGAAACAGTCATTTGTAGACCCCGGAGCAGAGACCGAATTGTGACAGTCTCACCTGTTGCACACTCATACAGAGTTACGCCCAAGCTGTAGACATCTGCAGCCGGCGTGGGTTCAATGTGACCATTCAGCAGCTCTGGGGCCACATACTTCCCATCTCCTTCTTCCCAGTCCTGTTCAGGCTAGAAAATCAAAGTTAGCCAGAGCCTGTGTTGTGAACAAATTGATTGACACGGCAGAAGCAGTATCAGTGACACTGTGCAGGCTGAAGTATGATCCGTCACTGCTCTTGTGTCTGGACTCTGCCCTCTTAGCTTGTATAAGGCATTGCCAAATTCAGCGTATGCAATGTCAACACGCTGAACAGCACACATGATGTGACACCAGATTTAGCTGATGCTCACCAGAAAAACGACACTTGCAAGAAGCACACAGCCATTGCAACAAGGCAAAGATTCCTCACCCATTGATGCCTCAAGACAGCAAGTCCAAAGTCTCCAAGCTTCAGGATGCCGTCTGCATCCCTGTAGATGTTGTCTGGCTTGACATCCAAATGCAGCACGCCATTTGCATGCAGGAAGTGCAGCCCCTGCAGACAAACGGATCTATGGTATACAAGTGCTTTGGCCCCTAGCACAGCAGTGATGGAGACATTTGATTGCCTCTGTACGTACCTAGTTGGGCCTGCTGAGCCTGCCTAGCCCACTTTTATAATGCATGAAATGAATGAAGGATGGCGGTGACTTGGTAGCAATCGTCTGCATGTCATCTGTTTGCTGTAGAGAGATGTATTGCTGACTGGTCATGCAACAAATGCGCTGTAGAACAGTACATCAAATGCAAAACACACACAAACAGATAACAAATGCCAAAGTTGTATCAATAGCAGAGCAGCAGCACAATAGGCTTTCGTGCTGCAAGTGAACAGGGTGCCTAGCAGAAGCTGGACTTTCTGCATGCTTAGTCGTGACAGATGGGCTTGTGCAGGTGTGTGTGCATGTGTGTGTGTCACTGACCTGAGCCATCTCTGACAGCACATACCATACTTCCTCCTCTGACAGCAGCTCATTGGCTTCCTCCAGCTGCACAGCAAACACATGCCTCGTCAAATATGCAGACCAATCTGGCTCAACTGCTGCAATTCAGCTGAATGAAGCGATGCTGCTATCAAGTGCTTGCGCACAGAGCGACCAGATGATGGAGGCAATGCAAAACGCTGCTTGATACAGACTTGCAGGTAACGTACCAGCACAGGATCAGTGTCTAGTCAACAGCTGCTGCGTCAACACAAGATCTCGCGCATTGCGACTTTACACAATGAAGCATGCATTCAAGGCATGCACATGGCAGGTGGCAACTCAAAGCAGCTTTGCTTGACATTTACCTCAGACAGCAACTGAGCTAGGCTTCCGCCCTCGCAAAGCTCCATCTGAATGTTGAAGTGGCCTCCCTGTTGCCAGGCTCTGTATTGCCCGACAATGTTCTCATGAGCAGGCAATGCTGCCACTGCCATGATTTCATGCAGACACCTGCAGCAGCCCACACTTGAGCACACGCAGGCCTGCAGCCTGCTAGAGGCCATTGGTCACAAGTGAGCGCCAAGGTCACAACCAAGCGGAGAACGTAACCATGCACCCACCGTTGCCTGTGAGCTTTGGAGCCAAATTTCCTGGTTGACTTCTTGATGGCAAACAAGTCACCTGTGCGTTTATGCCTTACCCTGAAGACCTGCAAGATGTGACAGCATTGCTTCAAGCTATATGACTAACTCTTGAGCTGTCAGCTTGATTTTGATAAGCTCTGGTGAGACCTGGATGATGACCTACCTCGCTGTGAGGAGATCTGCCTATCAAACCCTCAAACACAAAGTGATCACCAAAGGTGAACAAGTCCGGGCAGGCCAGGCTTGGTGTCCTCTGTAGCTTTGTGGCCACCAGCACCTGCAACAGGGGTCAACTTTGAAGTCTTGCTGCACAGCTGTTGTTGCAGCAAGTGTTTGCTGTTGGATGTCAAACGCTGTAGCGTGTGTGCCTTGTTGTCATTGAGGGAGCTGCTCCTGCTGAGCAGGCTTGACCGCACTCTGATCCTGCCATGGGGCTTTGGTCTGGTAGGCGACGTCGGACAAGCAGTCAGAATCGGCTTGGTTGCTGGCAGAGAAAGTCTGAAGCCTTCACCAGAGCTACTGCTTGTCGTGAGGAAGTGCTGGCCAATGCTGCTACTGGAGCGACCAGTCCTCGGCGGCAGCCCCGTAAGCGACGAAGGCTGCTTGACCGCTGTCTCAGGCGACTCAAGCGATAAGACGTCAAGGACACTAAGCGGTGATTGGGTGCAGTCAGCAAAGTGGTCTTGCTTCATGGTCATACTGAGCAGAACACACTCACACTGCCTGTACAACACTACACAACAGTTACTTTGCTGAATGCATGATGACAATGTCAAGGTGTTACGTCACAGCAGCAGGTGCTCTGCCAGGGAGCCATTGTGATCAGGGATCAGCTGTTTTGGCAAAATTTGAAATGTCAAAACCCTGAAGCGTCCGCGGCATTTCCAGGGGGCGCAGCAGGGAGCGCAAATTCGGCTGCTGCAGTGCGTAGGGAAGCTGCAAAAGCTGATAGACATGCGGTTGGAGCCGATTAAGGCAAGACTTGTTTGAGTCTGACAGGTATATGCCAGTGACCCTTCGGACCTTGGTATGAAAATGATGTTGTGGTATCGCCGATCATCAGCACACGAGCATCCCGCCAGACTTATGTCGCCAGCTGTGTTTGACTCGTCAACTCAAGTCTCGCGCCGAAGTTTTGCCTCCATAGGCGTTTCATTGCTGAAAGTGAAAAGCATTGTACCTGGCACACTCAGGTTAGGACAGTGTGGTGTCTTGAGGGTGATGACACAGTGGTGCCAATGCGCATGCATTACTCCAGCGAGCAGGCAGTCACTGCTATCAGAATTCCACATCAAGCACTTTTTGAAAGGGTTCATGCCTGCTTGTGTAGCAACGTCTGCCCCACATGCTATACACAAATTAATGATTTAGACATATGCTGCACTCAGTGTGTTCAATCCATTGTTCAAACAAGCCAGACGACGGCCTGTAGTCATGCAATTTGTAATTGTTGAGATAGCAACATGGCAATTCTCAGATCAAATTGCGTCTAGACACATGTGCCCTAGCAGCATTTATAGTTTTCGGGGGTCTTGTCTTGTGAACATGTTCATCAATGTCACCTTCACTCAGCAAGCAGCAATGCATATTGTACATGAACCTTGCGCTCAAACACTCCTGATGCCAACAGCAATATGACGGGTCATTCATGAAAGGGTGCAGTGTTTATTCTGATAAGAAGCAGCTTGACAGCTGGATCTTGAGCATCATCAAGTTTCCAAAACCTCTCAAGTGGCAAGCAGTGGCATCTCTGCCTGACTAGACCTATGTTGAAGTACAATGAAGCCTTGAGTCATGACAAACCTGCCACCGCAGGTGCTCATGACTCAAATCACAGGCAGTGTAGCTGCGGATGCTGGGCTGCAGTGTAGCGCACTCTGCTGCTGAGGCAAGCAACAACAGTGCCTGATGTCCATGGCGCTGCTGTAGCTGTGGAGAATCTCAGTGTATCACTCATCTTGCAGCCCCAGCAGTCTGATGAACACAATCCAGTGAGCTGACCCATAGTAGGTGTTGACTGAACGTATGATGAAAGTCAGGGCTTTTAGCACAGACTGCCTGTGCGCAAAGATCCTGTCAATCCCTCGCTCCTCAACAATGCCAGCAAGTATCTGATACCGTATGTTGCCACTTGTTGCCATGTACACGCCATGCGCCACAGATATAGCCAGGACCTCTTGTGACAAAGCTATTTCTGACGCATGACTGCCAATCAATGTCTTGATGGCCACTAGACAGTTGATTACCCCCACACCCAGAATTGAAGACACCAACCCGACAATGAACAAGACTATGCTGCTCTTAACAAAAGATGCACAGCGCTGTGCTACTGACCATTGCATTCTGTCTGCCTTTGCCACCTGCACTCACCACTCACTCATCAAAAATTGTTACTTGAAAACAAATGGTCAAGCATTGCTGCATTCTGGCAAAAGCAGCAAGATTGGTGCACACATATCACAAATGAAGGCGTGACCAGGATGGGTACAAGCTTGACAGAAACGTGGATAATATGCTAATTACCTGAAAAGCATTGTCTGGACAGCTGTCAAGCCAGCTACGGGCAGAAGCCAGCCTTCCAGATGTGGACTGCTGCCGTGGTTGCTGCTTAGACAAGATAGCTTGCGGAGCAGGAGCCCATATGAGCATGATGTCAGACAGCAGCGACATGATGACGTTTGCAAACACAAAGTCAAGCTCTAGCCAGAACTTGACAGGCCGCTTGTGCAACTCTGCCAGCAGTTTTGTAAACACGCCCACACCAGCTTCAACACTTAGTTTCATCAGAAATGTTGGGTCGCCCAGCAACCTTGGCGTCATACCTGTGAGCCACAAAATGCTCAATGCTGCACGTGTAAGCACAGGCCAAGGAGGTGGTTGGCCAGTGACTGATCTGTGACACCAACACATGAGAGGTGTGCATGCTCACCCGGGACACAGAGCAGATATCTGAAGAGCTTATGCTGCTCATAGTGCAGATACTGCTCAAGCAGCTCCTTTGAGACCTGCAGCAGGCGATTTGAATGAGTCGTTGCATTGATGGCCTTGAGCAAGCACAGGCGAGAAGGTATGGGCAGGTAATGCAGAAGGAAGCTGAGCCCACCAGGCCATGCTTGATCCCATGCGCTATGCTTGCAGGCAAGGAATCTATGCTGCGTCGCTCAGACAAGAGCAGTGCCTCAGCATTGTCTTCAAGCCCCAATTCTGCAGAGCTCACAACTGTCAGCATGCAGACAACAACCCTTGAAGCAATTCGTCTGAGCACACTTGCCTTCGGCCGAGTAACAGTGGCCTAGAGTTGAGTGGTCTCGAGGCTGTGGGAGGTCTAGATTCAGTTGGTCCGCTTTGGCGTAGTCATAATGGTGAGCGTGTACCGAGTAGACCGCGGCGGGTGGCATCCGGGCTGTCCGTAATTCGTGAAGCTAACACAAATCAGTCTTTTGCAGACGATGTGGGCAGCGGAGCTACAATACACGCAGCTCCTGCGTGGACTGTACGGCGGCGTAACGGACGCGTTACTTTATATTCGGTCAAGATCTTTCGCGACCGGTTGCAGGGCTTCAGATGCCGAATGCGTGTTATGCCGTCTATGCTACAGGAAACGGGGACGCCTGCTAAATAATTGCAGTCAGGCGTACAGCGCAAGCAACACTTCTGCAACGCGTATACACAGTTGGCCGATGCAGCAATCTGCGAAACGTGAGCTCACGTGCCAGCTGTGCGTCGCAAAAGGACTCATGTGGGCGCCATATGGGCATCATGAGCTTCTTTCGAATTCCCTGGTTACATTTCAACAGGGGGGGTTACGAAAAGGTTGTGGTACGGCAGGGTTGGAAGCTGTATCATCTTCTTCTTCTTGCACACAATTTAGCATCAGGGCACCCTGCCCGAAGGTCGACAGATCGTTGTAGCGTAATCACTTCTCAGGCAAGGCACTTCCGTGATATTGAGCTGCACAGAGCTTTATCTGCAGACCGACTCAGCTTCCATGTGTCCTGTCTAAGCGTGACACTTCAAAATGGTGGCTTTTAAACGAAGCAGCTTATTCAAGACTCTTGAAGACTCTTAGGTGCGTCGACAAGCCAGCAAGCAGACATGTGTTCTGTACTGGAACGATAGCCGTTGCGCTGTACAAAATCAGAGTCGTGGATTAGTCGCTTCCATTTGTTCATCCCGTATGGACCTCGTACGGAGCCAAATGAGCGAGTCGACTCTAAGAACCTCGGCGTAAGCTGGCTCACCTAGCCTCATAAGTAGCACCAAGCAGCCCACACTAGGCCGCCTTGATGGCCCACGGAAGAAACGATCAACCAGATTTTAAGCGAGTCTGTGAAGCAAGTCTGAGACAGTCCCAAGTCCCTGCAGAGCCGGCTTCGCGAGGTCCCGTCATCATTGGGTGTCAGGGGTCTTAAAGGCAGCTTGACCTAGCGGCCAGCCCTGTCATGCAGTGAGTGGCCAATAGTTGTTGCAAAACCTCTGTGGTTTCAGGGCATGGCAACCATAACAAAATCTTGACGACGCTGCAAGTCTCACCTAAAGCAGAGTGCTTTGCTGGCACTCACAAACTAGTGGTGCAGCAGGCTTCTCTCAACACTGGTCAACTGTTCGGTCTAAAGGTACTGCACGAGTGATATGCTGCTTCAATGACAACAAGAGCTGATTGAGATCTCCAGACGAAGCTTTTGTTTCATAGCAGCCATGGCCAATATTGACCCAATCTGCTTGCATGAAATTTGCAGCATGCAAGGGTGCAAATTCGTTGCCATCTGTTGCAAAGCAGCTCATCATCAAAGGTACTAATGATGCCAAATATTGGCACCATAACAACTCAAGCATACCACAACACAAAATAGCTTCTGAAGTCCACGGCCCTCAATCATCAAAGCTGTATCTTTACTAAGTCACAACTTGCAGGGCTGCAAGTTTAGCTACAACAAAGTGGTGCAACAAATGACAATCCTGGTAGATCATAGACAGTTGCACATTGTGATTTCATAACTCAAAATTGAGTGAGGCATTGGCATGCTTGAAAACCGTGGCATTGGATGTTTGGGATGATGTGTTTTTCTTCAAATTTTCAATTTGTCGCACTGCATGCATAAAGAAGCAGCGCGTTGGCAATTGACGCATGAGGCATATTGGTAGTGCCATGACAGTAGTGGCGTTGCGACAACTACCAATGAAGCATCAATCTATTGGGATGTATGGAGCTTGCACACACAAAAGAGCATAAACAGAATGCAGCTCTTCCGTACGCAACTCAGAGCTCGTTGCGCAGGCGCGACAGAAATCAGGTGCATGTCAGCTGCATGCAGCTTGGGGAAAACAAATGCAGGAGCCTGTACAGACAGAATAGAAGGTGGAACGAAGCCACCGAGGGCTTCTGTTTTTGAACTTAGGTTTAAGAAGAATTCATATTTAGCTTGTCCAGTGGGCGTTGCGAGAGGGGGGGACGGGGGTAGCGAGGGGTTTGTGTGCTGCCCTGTGTCCGCGCTGCTTTTTCCCATCCACAGCGAAGACGACGTTATATTTGGAGTCGAGATCGTGCCAGTTGTTGCTCGGGACCTCCGTGTGCTGTTACAACAAAGGATACACTTGACAGCTTTTGAGGGGTCCGGTCAGGAACAGGGTGCCAGACGTTCTCGCGTTTGGCGGACAGAAGGCAAGCGGTCGAACACTTTCATCTTTCCACCGCTGCTGCGCCCGGGGTCTATTATGACGGCCACATGTTCTGAAGCCTCGGATAGGAGACACACACGGGCAGAGATAAACGCCGCGCGGCTCCGCATGTGTGTACAAATCACAAATCCTCAAGCTTACGTTTGCGAAAACAGCTACACGTTGTGGAAGGAAGGTCCGGCGTTGTATCTTTTCTTCTCAGGCGAGACTTACGTTGTGAAGGCCAGTGGCATAAAATAAAGCATACAGCCGCGGGACTAGCATATCTTGTCTGAAAGTCACGCCGTGACCAGATGTTTGCTCAAGTTGCTCCGAAAAACTTCTGCAGCAAGTGTTTGAGCGAGAAGGCGTGTATAGGTATGTTCAACTCAAGCCTCATGCAAAAGACTGAATTGCGACTGCCATCTGGCATTCTTCTCAACTAAACTCTGCTCACATCAATTTGGCAACACCTTGGGATCAAGCCGCTATGCTGCGGTCTGATATTGGAGCTTATTGATGTCCTGCATTCGTGATGGGAGTCCTCATTCAGCGTGGTTGCAACATGTACCAAGGATATAGGCAATCTTGCTGTAGAGATCGCCTGCACTGAAAAACACAAGGTATTTTGAAGCAACAGCTGCAACATCTTCAGCTTGCTTGACAGGCATGTCAATCGATTGACATGAACATCCATCAGGTATGGCGGTAGATTGCCCTCCTTTGACATGTGCTTCACATGTGTTTGAATCACCATGCAAGAATGACTCGGTCTGTAGAGAGGTAGACCGCTTTATACTCTATTTGTGGAGCTTTATCATTGACTTACCTATGCTGTTTAGCGCCCTGGGAACATCTGCTGGTCTGCAGGCAATTAAGCTCAAGAACACAGATGAACAGTGTTGTCTGTCACATTTTGTTGGTGCATATGTCAATCATGCAATCTTGTCACACATAGGGACAGGCACGCTGGTGAATCCAAGAACGTCACTTGATCCCCTGCTGGTGATGATTGGAAGAATACTCTTGCAATCAGGATGCATGACCTGATACTAGCTGGCCATACACATGTACTTGCTATGCGTTGACAGCAGTGCTCAGATGGGCTGCTCCCGTCTAGGATCAACATGAAGAGCCAGCAAGTGCTAGTATGTGCAAAACAGGAGTGCTTGCAAGCGTGCATCCATTTTGTGACAGGAAGACCAAGCAGGGTGAAATTGCTTATCACTGAACTATGCCATTGTAACCAATTTTTGCTGAAAGCGTCATTGGCAACGCAAGTAATCAGCTGTTCGAAATCTTGAAATGTCTGCATGTCTGCAGCCTTTCTTTGTAGCATAAATGCAGACATATTCAAGCAAAGTTGCTGCAGATTCCATTCTATGGTGATGAAGTGCACATATGTGTTCTGCATATTATGTGAACACAGATGTATTTTACACTATCTACTAAAAGGCGCAAGATAATACCAAGATAGCATGTCATGCTTGCGATCAAGGAAGCAGACACTACTACTATTTGCTGGAGAAGTATTGGAGCATGCTCGGCTTCATCAAGGTAGGTCGGTTATCAAAAAGTCATTGGATGAAGCTCTTGTGAACAGTGCTCCGCTTGATTGACAGGTCAGACAAAATTGTGCCAGCCTGCGAGCTGTCGAGAATCGATGACAGGAAATTGGCTCTACAACATTGATCCTAGGGTCAGCTGACCCTCCCAGCAGGGAGGGGTCTGGCCTTTTAGACAAGTGTGTCTGTGCTGAGGACTCGTTCAAGCCCATCAACGGCATCGGATGAAATTGCTGCAGCGATGCACTGGCCAATTCCGTATCCTGTTGCGAAATGATCATGACGGTCTTGCTAGCTATTGCTTTGGCTGAACCGTTTTCGGCTTGTGCTGACTGACTGTCTTTGGATGATAAGGACAGTCAGTCGCCGTGCTTGCTGCCCTGCTGTCTGAAATGGCCGTCCCCGTCGCCGCAACATCAGATTCGCCATTCCAAGGCGTTACTCGTATCGATCGCAACACTGTGCAACGGAGACCGATGTCTGGAAAGCTGGTCAAGACCCAAAAAGCGCTCAACAGTGCACCGGTCAACTGCAGCTGCAGACCATCTAGCCAAGGTGGAGACAGCTGTGCCGGCACATGTCAGAATAGATTGCGGCATGTCGAATGTATCCAGGTCTTCTGTCCCTGTGGGCAAGATTGCCAAAACAGAGTGCTACAACAAGCTGCTTATGCAAAGACACAGTAAGTCAGCAGCTGAGTCACGCATCTTCAGTAATACTCTTTGATACATTGCACTGCACATTCACAGCTCATTTGATGCGGGAGCCAAGGGCCGGGGACTCAAAGCAGCTGAAGACATCTCTGCTGGCCAGCTTGTCAACGAGTACATAGGTATGTTCACCAATCAACAAATCCAAAGCACCATTGGCATATGCATCAGAAGAGACAAAGTCCCTGTTGGGCGCTTCAGCAATTCAATCAGAGCTTAAATCCTTGTGAAATTTGCTGTAGAAAGCACAGCAGCTTTGACTAGCTCTATGATGCCTGACCTGGGCTCATTGCACTTTGTGGCTGTTTAGAGGCAGATGTCAGAAACTGCATTGAGGTTCGCAACAGCGCAAATGCGTCACTCCAAGCTCACTACTGTGATTAACAGTTGCACTCTGCTCCTAATGACTGATTTGCCACAGTGCAAAATACCTGATACCCTACAATGCCAATTGCAGGCGAAGTCATCACTGTTGAGGAAGCTGCCAAGCGATGTGCACAGTATGAGCGGGAGCAGATGCAGCATATGTACCTTTTCCAAACAAGGTTTGCTTACCATACCTTCAAGCTCAAACGCTTTGGCAAACCCTCCTCAGACCTGGCAAAATACAGTTGCATTCAAATCGTACATCAGGGAAACCATGCAAAAGTATACAGACATTGACAACGCAAGCATCAGAACCCAACTCGTTTCGTGTGTGCAGGAACGGCTATTTGATTGATGCAACGAAGAAGGGCAACGAGGCAAGATTCATCAACCACTCATGTGATCCCAACTGTCAAGCAGAGTATTGGACGGTGGAGGGACAAGAGCGTGTTGGTATCTTTGCCACCAAGGGCATTCTAACAGGCCAGGAGATCACATATGACTATCATTCCATTTGTGCAGATGAGCCTATTGTCAAGTGAGTCATCCCACATTACAGGCATGCGCTGTATGCTTGAGATGTTGAACATGTGTATTACAGTTTCATGCAAGCCTTCTTATGCAGTACGTTTCATTCACATCTGCGATGAGTGATTTGATGATTGGCTGTACGCTATTGTGCATGTGCAAGTGAATGCATCAGTCTGGCAGTGCATTTGACAGCATGACTGATTGATGTGTATATGCAGGTGTCTGTGTGGAAGTACATGCTGCCGAGGTTTTCTGGATGCTCCCACACCAAAGCAGAGCAGGGGCATGAAGCGACCTTTTGCAGTCATGATGGGTGAAGAATTCCTGGTAAGTCTGCGTAAGCTTGACGTCCTCTGGCTGCCAAACATTCTACATGTATAGGCGCATCAAGGGACTAATTTGGATTCATAGAAGAGGTACCTGTTGCAAAACACACCAGACATGCAGGAGCTCATTGATCACACGAGGCTGAGCATTGACCTGCTTCAGCTTGTATACGTCTGCTGCTGGCTCTCAAGTGCTGTCTGATGAAGGCAAATTTTGAGGCACTGGTATTTGTGTACAGAGTGCACACAAAGTGAGCGCTGACTATTTGTCATGCAGGATGACACCACCCCTGACGCCACATCCCAGGCTTCTCAAGACCAGCTGCCGACAGCCTCAACAGAGTCTGCCAGCTCAGCTCACGCTCAGCCTGCTGTGACTCATCCAAAGTCCCTCAACGCACGCAAAGCACTGGCTGGTTCACGTCAGCAACCCCGCAAAGCCAAGGAAAGTGGACGCAACACAGCCAAAGATGCTGCTGCTCGTGAATCTCCTTGCATTATGGGCAGCAAGGACGCAGCTCAACATAAGGAGCCATCAAAGTCAGCTGAGCGCCATGACAGCAGGGCTGCTGGACACAGCAAACGTGCTGGCAGGGCAAGGTCAGGGGTTCAAGCCCTGCAGCTGGCTTGGAGCAATGTCGCTCCCAGAACAGCATATGACAGGTTTGCAAAAGCAGAGAGGACTCATAGCTGGGGCTATTCTCTGAGCCCTGGTGCTGATATGCCCTTGGGGAACAGACCAAGGCAAAGCTCAAGAATGTTGCAAAGGCAGGCTTCCGTGGAAGCTGAGAATGCAGGCAGATTGTCTGCAGCAGCTTTGACTGAAGTAAGAGCAGCAGAGTCAGAAACTGCTGCAGCAGCAACAGAAGCTGCTGTGAGCAGACAGGAACCCGCTGGAAGCCAGACAGCGGATGTGGCTGCTAAGTTGCAGGCAGCAGCAGCTGCCAAGGACAGTCAGACAGCACCTCAAGTCCAAAATCCAGGCAAAGCATGCGCTGCGCCTAATCACTTGATAGGTGCACAGCCACAAGCTCGACAGCAGTCAGCAACAGTAAGGCAAGGTAAAAGTGGGACTGCTGAGCAAAGCAGGCTGCCAGCTCAGCTTGCAAACGGCCAGCCTGCCACAGCTGCGGCCATGGCTTCCGCGGACAAGGCTCAAGCTTTGGATCTTGCCTCAGACATGCAGCAGCAGGCCGCATTGCCAGCAGAGCTGTGCAGTAAGCCTAACCACTCAGCAGGCATAGCACGCAGTCAGCAGCCAACGCAACAGGCGGCAGGCATGCACAGCGGGCACAGCGTCCGTAGCAGCAGCGGTGGCCGCCAACACATTGCTGGCTTCTATCAAGACCTCCGGCAGTTGCTAGCAAACCTGGACCCAGCAGCAGCAAAGCTACCAGCACCCCCAGCAGCTTCTTCTCAGCGTCAAAAGATGTTTGCTGATGTAGCAGCAGCAGCTCAGCTTCAAAAGCAGGTGGCTGATGTGGTTGGGATGGATTTGTCTCTGCAGAAGTGTTCTGCCTTGGCAGAACTGGCAACTTCTCCCAACTTCAGGGGCAAGGGCTGTGCCAGCACTGCCCTGCAGTCTGATCAGCCAGCTGCTCAGCAGATTCCGTCAGCTGCTCCACAGCTGCAGTCAGTCCTCCTGGATGTCGCAACACGTCTGACAAATCCAAAAGAGCAAGCTCGGCGCGTGAGTGCAGCTGAGCACCAAACAGCTACAGCTCTTGAGCAAGCTCTGATTGAAAATCACTGCAGTCCTCCTCAGGAGCAGGCAGAGGCAGATCAAACAGGGGTTACACACCAGCATGCTGGTCCTGCTATGCTTTCAAGCTTGTGTCAGCCACAGTTGCCTCCATCTCACCAGGCAGGTGAAAGCAAGCATGCTGCTGTTCAGCAGCAGCAAGCACAGCAGGGCACCAGGCACCTCAGCATGCGTGCTAGGCTGGCTCAAGCAAGGGACACATCTCCAAAGCATGCACAGCATGCTGCTGCGCATCAACCGCATTCAAATCCCAGGCAAAGGCGGGAAGTTCTTGAAGCAAGCCTTGCTGCAAGCTCAGGCCCCTTGCCAGAGGCTGGCAAGACCAGCTTGGCTGACCCCAGTTCTGCCAGCGCCACAGCTGCGGCAAGACCTCAGTCCAAATCTCTTGAAGCAGCTGCCACGTGCGCTGCGCCATCAGCAGCGATGCCAGTTGCGCACAGTGATGCCTCGTCTGCTGCATGTCAACAACATAGCAGAGCTGCTGTGTCAGACTCGCAGGCTACAAATAGGCAGGATCCCGCAGCAGCAGACAGTATGGTTCCTGCAGCTGCCACAGCTGTGGACACACCCAGCGCGGCCACTGCTGCTGCTGCTTCTACTTCTGCTTTGCTTCAGCCAGCTCGGGAGAATCTCAGTCCAGTTGGACTGCGCCATAGTACTGCAGAGCAAGCCAGTGCAATTCAAACCTCTCCAAAGCATGGCCCCAGACCAGTGTCTGGGTCAAGCAAGGAAGCTAGGCGGCAGCTGCAGGACAGGTGTGCAGCTACAGTCATGCCACCTCCGCCAGCCAGATTATCTAAAGTAGCTGCAAAGGTGAGGTCTGGTCCAATGGATTATATCATGATTACGTACAATTCTCGAACATGACTTTGATTGTAAATTAATTGTATAGTCATCATGGCTTTGCTAGAGCCAGCTCGCTAAGCTTGTCAAAATCACACCGCGGCAATGAAAATAGGGCAGATTCAAGAGCTGCAGTGAAACAGATTGATGGGAATACGTTGTTTGCAGTTGCTCATTGACATTCATAAGCCTAAAAGGCCAAGCCACAACTTCTGTTGCTACATATTAGTAGCACATGCATTTGCTGCTTAGAACAACAGCGCTAAGTACATGTGTGAGTACAGTTCGAAAGTAGATGTGCTAAGTCAAGCTTCATCTGCATGTGACACTCTTCCTCTTGTTGCAGGTGTCAGGGCTATCTCAGCACATGCCTGCCCCTCAGCCTGTCAGCACAGACATGCCTCCACCTCCACCCAGGCCGAACTTGGCCCTCCGTCCCCCCACCCTGGCCCCCAACCCTGTCGCCCTCCCCACCCCTATCACTGACCCCACCCTTATATCCACCACCACTGTAACCCCCATCCTCGTCCCTAAGGCCACCGCCAGCACCAAAGCCAGCACCAGCCCTTCATCAGACATAAGCATTGGTGATGATGTTGACGTCGACGTGGATATTGAGGACACGTCACCACAGGGTGATGCCAAGACTGCTGCTTGGGTTGAGCAGCAGCTGCGGTGTCCAGAGCCGTTTCTAACAGCAGCTGAGCTCAGGTCAGAGGGGCATTCTAACAAACTCTTGCTGAGTCAATGTTCTAAGTCTGTTGACCAAGTATTATAACCTGAGCCTTTCTGTTCAGCTCAGGACATAACTGAGCATTGACCATAACAGTGTACACATGCTAGCTTTTGCATGATGATGTTGGGCAGGCAACACCTCTTGAGCCTTGCTTTTCAGCAGCTGAGCTAATGTTAGTAACTGTTTTGTGTCAAAGCATTGCACAGATCTATGCTGAGCTTGTGCATGGAGATCAATGGTCAAGCAACACCACTTCAGCCTTTTCTTTTGGCAGCTGAGCGCATGTCAGGCATGTGTACTCATCACGACCTGGCACACATGCGTCCTGAGCTTGTGCATGAGAATGTTGGCCAAGCAACAATATCTAAGCCTTTTCTTACAGCAGCTGAGCTCAAGTCAACATTTTTGTTCCTCCACAAATGGCAACCATGCATGTTCATCTTATGCGTGAAGGGTGATCACTAAGCAGCATCAAGTGAGCTTTCACTTTCAGTACCTGGGCTTGAGTCAGTGATGCTTTTGAGATCTCTGCAATATCGTCATCATGACTAGAACTTTGCAGGAAGAGGCAAGCTAAAGCTCAAGCAAGGGCTGCAGCAGCCGCTGAAGCAACTGCTCAGCCTCAGGCACCTCCCAATTCAGCTGCAGCACCTTCGCTTTCAGCTTCAGCATCGTTGCCTCCAACACTGGTGCCTTCCAGGTCAGCTGCAGCACCTTCGCTCTCAGCTTCAGCATCTTTACGTCCAATGTTGGCGCCTTCCAGGTCAGCTGCAGCACCTTCTGATGCAGCTGCCAGACTGTCTCACACAGCTGTACCTCTGTCTGTGTTGGCTGCTGCACCTTACACCTCGTACGGAATGCCCTCTGGCACAGCACTCTCCAACTCAGCTCCTCATGCAGTCTCTCATCCAATGGCACCAGCAGCTACAGCGAGTGCACCACCACCTAAGCCAGCTACAGCATCTTCACCTGGGGTTGTTACAGACCAAAGCAAGCATAGCAGGGTGGTCAGCACCAAGCCCCCACTGCATCCCTCCAAGAGGCTAAGGGTCGATAACGCTCAGGGCGCTCCCAGGCTCAGCCCTACCTTGGACAGGGCAGTCTCTGCTGCTCAGGGCTCTGCCAGGATTGGCCCTGCCCTGGATAGAGCAGTCCCCAAACACTCTGGACGGGGTGTTGCTGGTGCTCAGGGGCTTATCAGGCAAAGCCCTGAGGGCTCTCTCAGGCGAAGCCCTGAAGGCTCTTCCAGACTCAGCCCTGTTCTGGATAGCAAAGGGCCAGATGCTGACCCAAGGGCAACTTCTGAGCCCCTGGACCCAACCAGGCAACGCCCAGACCTAGCCCACCTGCCTACAGAACAGGCCAACCCTGAGACAAGCACAACTGATGGTCATGATGCTGGTGCAATGCAACGCCCTGAGGGGCAAGACACACAACATCCTTTTGATCTGTCCAAGAAGCAGCCGCTTAGAGTCTCTGCAAATGAGCCCATACCAGCTGGCATCGCTTCTGAGGACATGAACAGTAGCCGTGTTGCAAATGAGCCCATGCCCGCCAGCATGACTTCGCTTGGATTGGGCAATAGTCAGGCTGCAGATGAACCCATGGCAGTTAGCACGACTGGGCTTCGGTTGGGCGAGAAGCGGGACGCTAGCAGCAGCCTACTTTTGTTGGGCTGTGAAGCAGGTGAGCTGCTGCAGATCTCAACCAGGAAAGGCCTTGATGTGTTGCAGAGAAGCTGGCCTTGAAACCTCAAGAAAAGTTTGCATTCTGTAGAGGGGACTGACGTCGCTCAAGACAACTCAGAGAACCATTGCTTGATAGTTCATCATGGTGTTGATCACATTTCTGAAGCTTTCAGTACAGCGCTGCTGTCTGCGCTGTCAACGTGGGTCAAGTGAGTCGTTTCATTCGCATGAAGGTTTCATGACAAGTTGCAGCAAAGTTCAGGGAATTGCAAGCCATGGTCAAGATTTTATTTCTTGCAGGGCCCTTAACCAAGCCACTAGGTCACCTTGAGGGCATTCATCCAGTCTTTCAAACAGCTGGGATGGGGCAGCCAGACCAACTTTGGGGCTCGAAAACAGCGACTGCAATCGCTTTTTGCACCTCAGCTTCAGATGTGCTACTGCCAGCGACTGGCGACCCAGCGCCGTTGGTGCATGAGGAGTCCCCAAGGCAGCAACAGGTAAAATTCTGCGCTTCATTGTTTGGCACTGTAATGGGGGTACTTCCTGTACATCTGTGTCATGGCATGTGTGCATTGTCTGCACATTCACAAATACCCTTCTTCTGGCTTCATGCGTGGTGCAAAGAGGGTTTCAGGGTCTAGGGTTTAAAGGTCTAACCACAAAGTGGGGCATGGCAAAGTGGGTACAATGCTTCTGTCTAGATGGCAATAGAACTGTGCCTTGACCTGTAGTCTGTCCTGTTCTCTCACAAGAGTTGCTGCTCTCCCAGCTAGAACTTCTGCCGGTGCAGTTTGTTGCAAGGCGCACAGCTCTTGCGTGGCAATGTGCATACATATCTGCATGGGGTGTGCCCGCTGCTTGCTGTCAACTACCTGGGACTAGTCAACATGCTGCTGCACGCCCAGTTCTTTGCATGCACCCATGCACTTGACAGTCGTGATCATGCAAATGCAGCAGGCTCATGTTAGTAGCCTGTGCTGAGACAAGCAACTACGGATGCGAGCGCCCAGACTCCCTTTGCTACAACCATCTAGCACCTGCATGTGCTCATGCATTTGAGAACTCATGCAATGGCAGCAGCCTCGCAATACTGGTGTTTGCAGGGTCACGCAATTGCAGATATTGGCACCCAGACTCCAATGCTACAGCCATCTGGCACTTGCATAGGCCCAAGCACTTGACAGATCATGCAATGGCACCAGGCTCACAGTCCTGGTGTACGCAGGGTTAAGCAACTGCAGATGTGAAGCTCAGATTCCTACTACTACAGTCATCTGGCATTTGCATGTAATCCAGCGCTTGGCACATCATGGTTTGACAGCACCTGCAATGGCAGCAGCCTTCACAATACGGGTGTACGCAGGGTCGAGCAACTGCAGATGTTGGCACTCAGACTCCCATTGCTACAGTCATCTGGCACTCTCCTCACCTATCATGGCATGTGGCTACTCAGGCCCAATACTACAGCGAGTCGAGTCTGGATGAAAGCCCCACGTCCCAGCAGCACGAGCAACATGAGTTGAGTTTTGATGAAAGTCCCAGTCATCCCACTGCACAGCGGTGTGAGCAGCCACAGTTTGGCACTAGGTTGGGGCATCACTCAGCAGCTGCAAGGGTTAGGCAACTCACAAATGGGGTTCATCAGTTGCGGCATAGTGTGTCCAGTCCCTCAACAGCTCAGCAATTTCTGCCAGCATATGCAACTGGCAATCTCACCAAAGACCAATTGCCCGCTGCAAGTCTGCAAGAATGGGTCCCGATGCAGTTTATAGGCTCAGAATTGGGTCGTGAGCAGTTGTCAAGTGACTGTGTAGTCCCGTTTCAGCCGCAGCAAACAGCATTGCCCATCGTTCCACAGCTGCCACAGCGTAATTTGCGACACTGGAAGACTATACCAGATGGCTGTCCCAGTCAGCCATGACCAGACGCTGCTGAAGTTTTCAACCAATTCTCTTACTTGGGGGACTTGTCTGTGGATGATTTTGAGGTTACAGTTGTCACTATGATGCTTTCTGCGAAGTTCTGTGTAAAGCATGCAAGACTTAGCAGCTGTTCAGCAGAGGGGACAAATTTTCCAGTAAACATTTCTGGTTGTCAGTCTAGTTATACTATACAACTGTAGCAGGGATGTGTCAAAACATGTACATCAAGACAAGAGAGTTTGCAGTGAAGGTCACAATCGCTCATTATGGCTTGTGAACCATATGGTGAACCATATTGTGAACCATGCATGCATATCGCATGCATCATATGAGCTGTAGTTGGCAAACACTTAATTGCACTACCATCGTCACTTCTGTATCGATCACACAGTCATGAGACTGTGTCATGTATATGAATCAATCAGAGTCATTCATGGCAAATAGCGTTGCTAAGCCCATGCCCTTGAAAACAGAATATTGGGCGAACACCTCGACACGTACAGCCTGTGAAAATGGCATTTTCAGAGTAACGTGTTTGAACGCTCAAGCTTGTCACTTGCACATGTTTTAATCAGCCTGTTGTTTTGCAAGATGCACTGTCTCCCAATCCTGAGCACTGTGTCATGCCAGGACAGGCATCACGATGCACCATCCGCTGAAACCTTTGAGTCATGCATACGTAAATGTAATGCATGGGTGCATGCTTACATGCAAATAGATGTATGCACACGCATGGCAGAAGCGCACTCATCCGGCTGTTAGTAGCTGTTGTAGCCACAAATTGCAACATCCACTTGTTCGCGCAAAATATGCCAAGTGTGATTTGAATGGTCAAGTAGCTGAATGTAGGCTACTTGGGACTTGAGGCCACTCCACTATCAAATCAACATCAATGCAATAGCGTGTAAACTTTTTGGAAGGCAATCTGTAGCAGAGCTCCCTTTTACACGTGCATGATCACAAGGCAGTACAGACTATCAGACTCAGTATAGTTTGGTGCTTGATGATTGATCAAGAGTTTGCAACAATCGTGGTATTGCAACAATCGCTGTATTGCAACCTGTGACCAACACAACTTGAAGCTGCTTAAATGCCAAGAAAAGCCTGCAGGTCTGTAAAGATGTCGATACTAAGGACAAAAGCGCAGTAGACTTCTGCGGCTTGCGAAACAGCTTGGTCCAGCTAAAAACCGACAATGGTGTTATACCCTTGGAACCCTGGTGGTTGGTTAGTGCGTGGGTTTGTGGTTGCGGAATAGCGCGCTACTGCAATGTTTCCGGTGTCCTGGTTGGATGAAACCTGGTTGTGAAAGATGGTCAGTTCAAATGGCTGGTCTGCCAAAATACCGGTGGCAACATTAGAGCCGTACAGACGCGCACCGTTCCGATTGTACACGGCAAACACGCCATCAGCTTGTTGAACGGCATAGTTGGGTGTCGCAGCTGCGTAGTTCCCGTTTATGGCCCAGATCACATAGTGACTGTATGTCTTGCAGTTGAACAGGCCCAGGAATCCACATATGATACGATGCTCGTCATACAGAACCAGATTGCCGTCTGGTTGCATGTCGAGGTGCAATATCCCGTCCCTGGAGACCAACCTGTCTCCCGAATTGAGACGCTGTCCTTGTTGCAGCACATCAAAGTAATCCGTTGCTTGGCTGACACCGGCTCCGCAGGCCAACAGAAAGAAGAAAAAGAGCACTGTAGCTTCACGCATCTCGCTTGATCACGCAACCTGTACACTGCAGCCGCTCAACACTTGTTGACGCTACTGACCTGCTTGCTCATGTTCATGCTTTCTTGGATATAAAGCGCATTAGGCGAGTGGCACCGTTGCGTGTTGTACTTGTCGACGCCAGACAACCAGCATGATCACAGAGCCGTTGACTGTTAACCGTGACAACTTACTCACCAGCGAACCCGGACAGCGTGTGCTTTTTTGCTCGAGATGCAGAACCTGCGCGGCACTTGTGGCTTGAATGCTGTCAAGCTCGTGCGCCGCAGATTTCTTGAATCACACGCCAGCGCCGTGGTATAACTATAATTGTTTGCTGAATCGTCTTTTCACGTTTTCCAGGTGATGCCCGTCAGCCTGCCCTAGTATGACGGCTTGATCGCTATCGCTTAGAGATTTTGCGCGTGACCATGAAGCATAATCTGGCTTGATCCGGCTCATCTAAAAATCGCGTTCCGCCGACATAACTGATCAGCGGGATATTTGCATGCTTCAGCGGCTTCAGCCAGCCATACTGCAGCTTGCAGGTCTGCCGGCGCTTCGTCTATGCCGCCCTAGGATCGGACCTTCGTAAGATGGCTCAAAATCTGTCATCGAAGACATTTTTTGCAACCATGAGTGCTGCTCGCCGCGCGACATGCCTGCTGATGTCTGTTCCACGGGAAAATTTCGCATTCAATGTGCAATGTTACCCCACACGGCAGTCGCTTCCAGCCTTTTGCGCTCGACCTGGATCTCTGCTGACCCCCCTAAATATTCATGATTTCCTCTTTTCTTCTTCTTTGCAAATCATGCCGCAGCTAGACTGCGCAAGGCCGCCGTGTTGCCCTGACCCGCCTGCAGATGTTATTTGCTTCTTTGCTTTTCAAAAGCTAGGGCGGTTGAAGTCCTAGCTAGGCCTGTAGGCGACGGGCGGTAGTGACAGGGTGGTTGTTTGTTTGTTGATGGACAGCTAATGCATGCTAATTAATAACGTTATTGTGTCATCGCCCACGGCAGCTCCCCAAGAGCACTCACTTATGAAACCTGTAAAGCTCTCTCCCTCTCTGGCAACATTGTCAAGACTTTCACTCAGTGGGCCTTGACAATCATCATGAGCAATAAAGGTGCTCATTGTAGCACATGATGCAGAGCACCAACTTGCTCATGCTGATATTTTGTCCGTGAGGACAAGCTAGGACGCTAAGAAATGTTCTGGTCTTTCACATATATACATATATCTTGCCTGCACTTTTCCCCCTCACCACATGTGCTTGCAGTGCTGGGTAATCACAAGTCTGCTGGATGTGTTTAACTTAAGATTGCGACTGACGACAAGCTCTTGCATCACTGACAGAATGCGAATGCTTGAGGTTCCAAAGGAGTTGAATTTTAACAGTCATTGACCGAAACAACAACAGGTTCGACACTGCCTTCATGAAATGCTTCATAGAATGCTTCATAAAATGCTTCATGAAAGGTACAGCAGCACATGACAGTGGTGGTGATCACGTTCATGTGCTTTATGACACAAAACACAGGGTATAAAGCATGCTGTATACATGTATACACAGCACCAATCCAAGACCCTCATGGGCTTGTATGAACGCATAACTCTCTACAATCCTAGAGAACTTACTGTCATGACTGACATATAACATATGAGAACATTCTCATGCATGGACAGCACATTTGTGCAACAGGAAGTGATTGTTGCCTCATGTGTTTGCATGGCAGCCCTTTGCAAGCTGTGCCATGAGCTGTGCTGGGACGTAACGACCTGTACGTAGTCTGCGTGGTCCCTGGGGTGCTTCTCTAGTCGGCGGCTCCCTCTAAAACGACTATCTCTCGGTGGATCTGTACCTGTGTCTGGTTCAGCTGCTCTAACAACGGGATCATTGGCTTTGAGATACGCGTTTACGCTGCTGTGATGATTCTGGAGCACTGTATATTGGTGCTTGAACAGCGCTCGGCTGATTCACAGCTGTCAGCGCCGCAGCAGCCAACTGCTTTGCTGATGCACCTGCTGTTGGGTGCGCTGTAACTGCTGTTGCCTCTGCAGTGCATTGGGCTGAGATTTGATACCTGCAGTTGCTGCTGCAGTCTTTGCTGATGCGCTTGCTGTTGGCTGTGTTGTAGCTGCTGTTGCCATTGCACCATTGGTTTGAGTTTCAACACCATCAGTTGCTGCTGCAGTCTGTGTAGCTCTGGGAGGCTGGGCTGGTGCACCATTTGCTGCTGCTGCTGCTCTGGAGGTGGCTAACTGGTTATCTGGACTGACCCTGGGGCGTTTTCTGGGAGCGCTCCTGGTTTCCTCATGAGCCCTGAAATCAGCAAAGATGATACTCACAGTTTCATAAGAAATAGTCAGTGTACACACATGTGTTTGGGGCGCTCCTGGTTGAATTGTGAGCCCTGAAATCAGCAAAGATCGTACTCACACTTTTGCAAGATGAGCATCAGTCAGTGTACACATGTGTGTGTGGCATATCAGTCAAAACCATTTGCATTCATGACCATTGATGATACATGCAAGGTGATGTGCTGTGCGCTTAGGTTCTTCAAGAGACATGTGTCTGAGATGGCTGGCTTACTTGAGTTTGAGGTACTGCCAAGTGACATCATTGTCAGTTCTGCGATAACTTTTAGCAGCCACTATACTTGATGGCAGTAAGGTGACTCAAAATATTCCAGGACCAACGCAAGATGCTCAAAAGCTTACTTGAGTTTGAGGCACTGCCGTATGGTATCATTGTCAGTTCTGCCAAAACATTTAGCAGCCACTGTACTTGATGGCAGTAAGGTAGCTCATCTCTCAATCCAATGGAAACGCAACAGCTTACTTGAGTTTGAGGTACTGCCGCGTGACATCATTGTCAGTTCGTCCAGGGAGCTTGGCAGCCACTTTCGACCAAAGGATGCTGCCGTCAGCCCTCTTCATCTGCTCTGCTTGCTCTGTCAGTACGGCAATCTCTTCTTCAGTCCATGGCTCACCTGTGCAATAGAACTGATTTTTCTAGCAGGTTGGTAGAAAGGACTTTGTTGAATGTGCAGAAAAGCAATTCCCAACCAAGGGATGCTGCGGTCACCCTGCTCAATCTAAGCTGCTGCTTCTGTCAGCGTCGCAATTACTTCTTCTATCCATGGCAATTACTTCTTCTGTCCATGGCTCACCTGTGCAATAAAACCATTTCTTCAAGAAATTGGGAAAAAGTTTTGACCAAACAATGTGAAGGAGCAACTGCAGCCCAAGGGATGCTGCTGTCATCCCTCTTGTTCTCAGCTGCTGCTTTTGTCAGCGTGGCAATATGTTCTTCTGATCATGGCTCACCTGTTGCAATCTTGCTGTGTAAATTGGACAACTGCATATGCTCCAAAGCAAAACACTGGGATGCGCCCACGCAAGTAAAAGGTACAACTTGCAGTCTGAAACCATCGGGTTGTTGCGGATGCTTGCAAGTTCTTGGAACATCAAATCGAAGCACATGCAAGTGTGCAAAGAATGTATTACTCAGAGGGGTACTAGATACTACTCCTATACCCCTACAGAACAGAACAAGAAGCTACAAGCCTTCAGCGAGAGTCACTGCGCTTAGTGCACAGATTGTCCAACGCATGTTGTATAAACATACGATATGTGTTGGACAAACGCATCACTGAAATGCATGGTAGGTCATGAAGTGCGCTGTATGCTTGAGTCAATGCATTAGACAGAACACGCAAAGATCGCAATCAATGGCATGAAGACCAGTCTGACGTTAGATTAGCGTCAAGTGGTTGGTGGAGTAAACTCTCTTTGTAAGGACACTTGACATAAGGATCGTCTCGATGTAAGGACAGCACCATTGGACACCAATCACTGCATTCTGACTGCAGTGTTCCCATTCAGTAATAATAATTTATGTAAGGATTATTTTCTTGTTAACCAAAGCAATCGTTACAAAGAGGAGTCAGCGTACCTGCTTTGAGCTCAGGGTCCAACACATTGCACCAGCGCTCCCTGCATTGCACCTGAGAGCGTGTCCCTACAACTGCGGCAATCCTGCTCCACTTGCAGTGTTTTCTGTTTCCAACCACTGAAAGAGCCTGAAAGCCACAGCAAGCAGCTTGATCAAGGCATACTGTGGTCTCAAAAGCTAAATCAGAAGATGACAATGCAGCGTTGCTTGCAAGACTTCATCAGCTGTCTGAAGTATACTTGTGCAATTATACATCCTTGCCTCAGTGAAGTGCCCACCTGACACTTTCCTGAGCAATGGATGAGTTATGCTGCGTGATGATGAATTTTGCAACATGCCTAGCAATGTTTGCAGCCTCAACAAGTACAGCGAGATGTTGACAACACAAAGGGAAGGTCTACTGTCAACGTGTGGTTGGTCACAGGAAGTCCGATGAGCCTATTCGGCTTCAGGTCTTGGACCCGGACTATAAATGTAATTGATTGATTGATTGATTGATTGAGTGATCATTTGATTGATTGATAGTGCATGCAGTGTGATGCATATGCCAAGTTGCATCGTCCTGTGAACAGGGCATTGCTGTACCTGAATCAGCAGCTGATCCTCTTCTTCACTCCACTTGCCCTTCCTCTTTGGCGTCATGTGATCCCTCCAATGAGAGGCAACCTGTGAACCGCATCCAGCTCAGACTAAACATTCATTATTTCGAGTTACAGGGAGATACCCATCCTTGCTCCGCACAAAGCTCATACATCTTTGTTGGCTGTCATTCTTTTAGTCTGGTGTTTCAAGTATGCAAACACATTGCTGTTCTCCCTATGATCCATCAGGAAGGTTGCATTAGCATGCAGCCAGCATCAGCACCAGCAACAGACTCAGAGTCTCTGTTTACAGGTTTGCAGTGGTGCAACTTGCTCCTACGCATAACTTTGCATTGCATGTGTTCAGCTCAGACTTCAGTTCTTATGCACTTGTATGGACCTGCTTAGCTCCATACACAGCATGTAGGACTGTGTGTACACTGTGTGTGTTCAGCTTGGACAAGCTTCCAGATTCAATTGTGCACGGATCATGTGAGAGACAACAAATCGACCTGCCAATAAGTACGGTGGCCACCAAAGCTCAGATGCCCTTACTTGTTCAACGATCTGCAGATCACATGAGGCACCACAGAGACGACCTGCTGCTGAGTAGACCCATGTAGATCCATGCATGTTGACAGCTGCTGCTCTTCATCAGCTGTGAACCTGTTGTGGGACAGGATCTCTCATGGACTTGTATGCAAGTCATGCGAAGGACAACAAGAGTGACCTGCTGGCAAATACGGTGGCCACCAACATAGGCTGCACAGCAACTTTAGACCAGTTCTTGCCATGTAGACGCATTCCCCCCAGCAGCCGTTGCTCTTCATCACCGGCAAGTTTTGCCTGGGATGTATTTTCTCATACACTTGTATGCAGACCACATGAGAAGCAACAGAAATGACCTGCTGGCGTGTGCGGTGACCACCAACATGGGCTGCAACTTCAGGCCAGTTCTTGCCATGCAACCGCATTCCTTCCAGCAGCCGTTGCTCTTCATCAGCTGTGAATCTGCCCTGGCCCAAGGTGCGCCGCTCAATGAGCTTGTAATGCATCATGACAGCTATGGGTGTCCGGCCGCTGCCTAGGTCATTGGCAACCTGCTCCCACTACAACAGCATAAAATTCTAGTGCATGCGCAATCATGATTGTAGATAAGAATTGGCAGGTCAATTTATTGCACAAGTGCAAAGGCGAGAAGACAATCTTTAGTGTTCAGCCGCTGCCTAGGTCAAAACAGCCTGCTCCACTGCAACAGCCCACAATTTGAGTGCTTGCGCAATCTTAGTTGTAGATAGGAATGGGCACCTCAACTGAGTGCACCAGTACCAAGGTAAGCAGACAACCTTCAGTGTTCAGCCGCTGCTTAGCTCATTGGCAACCTGCTCTCACTGCACAAAAACCTTGTATCTGTGCGGTAATCTTTGCTCAAGTGCTGAGTTCATGCTTGCAGCATACAGGCTAAGAGCGTCTAGTCACTGCCTAGCTCATTGGCAACCGGCTACCACTGCAACAGCACAGTTCCGCAAAACTTTTGCAGTCGCATGAAATGCTTAGGCCATAGGGGCATCATGCTGGCTATGAGCTTTTGTTTGGTGCCTAGGTCACTCGCGAGCTGCTATGTTTGCATCCGAATGAAATGCATTTTCCTGTGCAGTCATGTGTGCATGAGTGCTGACACATAGCAAGACTGTAACGTCATTGACAGCTGTCAAGAATGTATCAACAGCAGAATTGATTGTATTTTGAAGATTAATCTTTTGGTCTGCAAAAGCAAAATGATGGTGACGCTTACATTTCGCCTCTGGTTCTCGTTTGCTAAGTCCACCAACTGCTCCTCTTCAGCTTCAGTCCATGGGGCATGACTGATGGTGGGGCAGCAGTAGTTGTGCCAGAAGATGCGATTCTCCTTTCCGTCAACGCTGTTTTTGGGTGTGACTTTCAGCTGCCAGAATGCGTCGTCCCAGCTGTTGATCTTGTCCAGAACTCCTGCACAATGACAAACAGCACTATTCAATTCATCTGTGCAGTCAGCCTTTGGTCTTAACAACAGCAACTGTGCAAGCAACTTGATTCTCTGCATATGTGAGCAGCGTAGCAAAGCAGTAGGATGCATCATATGCTTACAGATATGTTTATATATGTATAACTACTACAGATGACTCATGATGATTGACGTGTTAACACGCATACAATACAGACTACAATCAGTGCCAAGCAATATCAAGAAAGAGGTTTGCAGCCTTTCAAAGCTGAAAAGCCAGTACTTCCAAAAAGATGATGGTCACTGCAGCAATCAAGGGGCCTTGTACAGGTCAAACAGCCTGGAGACAACAGTGTAGACTCTGCTGCAAGATGTAACTTGTCAAGCAGCAGCATCGACACAAGAGCATTGCCTGGTACGAAGATGAAGACATGTCTGCTACATACAGTGATACAGTAACAGTAATGACACTGACACTCAGAGCAACAAAATCAACATATATCACAGCGACAATCATCATTGCAAGGGTGATACCACTGATCAGTATCGCAGCACAACTCCCAGCACACATGCTAGGTTCATGGGGCACAAGTCTGCTTTCTGTGGCATCAAACACAATATGACAGAGTTCATCCCAATTTTTCATGGCTCCTGTCGAGATAGAAGCAAAAAGGGACTTTACCTTCAGAGTCAAGCGTCAAGGCATCAATGCGCGCCATCCTAGCATTCCAGTCTGCACTGGTGGCGCTGGGAGCTTGGCCTGCAATGTTCGCCGCCTCATACTCCACATTCTGCACACGCAGAACATTTCCTTAGTTGCTGTTGTCATCAATGCCGTTCAGAGTTTGGACCCTGAAGGTTTGATGCAAGGGTGAAGGCATCACTGCGCGCCATCCTGGCAATCCAGTCTGCGCTGGTAGCGCTTGGAGTGGCCAGCAGTGTTTGCCGCCTCATACTCAACATTCTGCACAAACACAACATTGCTGTCGACAACAGCTGCACTCATGAGTGCTGCTTTGCTCCATGCTGATGTAGCAGCTCACAACATGAATGAGGGTAGGGCACCAAGCAACAAGCACAGACATGTGAGAACATAAACAAACGCATGATTGCATTCTACGCACAATTGGCGTGAGTGGCGCAAGCACAAATGGACAACTATTGCAATCAAGGAGCTGATAGTCAGTCGCTGACACAACAACAGTTCATTGCATGAGTGCAGCCAGCACAGAACACATGAGTACAACAAGCAGGCAAGTGACAGATGCTTGCAGTGTCATGCTGACAGTACCTTGAGGACTGAAAGCTCATGGGTGCAACCAGCACAAGTACATGGCTGTAGCAAGCATACAAATGATTGACATTGGTGAAGTCATGCTGATGATACCTTGAGAACCAAGAGCACATGTTCCCTGAGCTCTGCAGAGGCCTGAGGAGACCAGTTGCGTGGATGGTCAAAGCGGTGTGGCAAGTATCTATAGTACGGCAGCAATGCTTCTGTTTCAGCATTGTACTTGGGAACGTAGTTGCCTTGCACCCAGAAGCGAGACGGCCCAATCTCCATTCGCCCGACACTTTCAGGGTTTTCCCCTTTACCAGCACCTAAGTGAACAAAGTACATCAGTCGATCAATCAGTGCCTCAAAGAATGAAGCAACAAATGAACAAGCCAATCAGAAAGACAGTGAAAAACTATTCTGAGATAAGGAAACAGGGTGGTCAAAAAGGCCAAGGCAACGTAAGGCACCTGTCAGGTCAGTCTTACAGCACAAGGTCACAAGTGTCCAGACAAGTGTGAGAACAGAGCATGTGAGCTGAAGTTGAGAGAGTTGTGCATTGTTGCACACAGTATCCTTCACGGCTCTACAGTCTTCAAAGATGGTGCATAGCTTATGAAGAGCGCAGTGTCACTGGTGCATGATGGCTGTTTGCTGCAAGTCAGTACTGTAAATATGCCACCCGTGGGTGTGGTGAGCTTGCACCACAGCAGGTGTTGCTAGGGCTGAGCCTGCTAGGAATGATTGTGTGACGACAATGCAAACACACACATTTGAATGACACAGAGAAGAGTTGTTTGACAGGCAACGACCTTGCAAGGTTGAGTACAACAGAGCAAGTTTGTATTTTCAACACTGCTTTGCACAGGCTGAGCAGCATGAGCATCAAGCAGTTGTCAATGCAGATGCTTGGGTGAGCATTACTTGGATTTGCTCTCAGCTGGCTGATGGAGAAGGCTTGTTTTGCATTCTCTTGCAAAAACAGCTCAATCTGCTCCTTGA
This sequence comes from Trebouxia sp. TZW2008, assembly GCA_002118135.1. Lineage (NCBI taxonomy): Eukaryota > Viridiplantae > Chlorophyta > Trebouxiophyceae > Trebouxiales > Trebouxiaceae > Trebouxia > Trebouxia sp. TZW2008. The sequence continues at coordinate 83,607 of BDIU01000135.1, forward strand.
CAAGCTGAAGCTGATTGCGCATGGCGTCATTGGCTTCGATTGCAGCCTTGGTCGCATCGCGCTGAGCCGTCTACAAAGCGCTTGGTGTCAGAAACACCAATGAGATGACATCACGGTAGGAGGTTCTGCCAGCAAATTTGGACTGGCGCACTCAAGCAGTGCATGCATCATTGACAGCAAGCAATGGCAGTTCATACCAGCAACTCAATCTCGTCATATGGTGCGCCAGCAATCTCAGGTTGACTGCCATGATCAGCTTTGCCTGCGGTTCAGCGTGTCGTGTCAAACAGGCAAGAACTTAAGCATCACAATGACAGGGTGCGGCATCGAATTGTACCTGACCGCTGGTTTTTCGCGGCAGCGCGTGTGTTGTCATTTGCTGCTGGACTATTGCGCCTAGATGACGGTTCTGACTCGACCTGAAGGTGCAAACATCGAGCGTCGAGCTTGTGCATTCATGCACGGCCGCTGCGCCAGTACACAGCTTAGTCGTGATCTTGTGATGGCTTACGGTCACGACTTGATATGCAGCTCCTAAAGTTTTTCTCAGACGCAGCAAGTCTGCGTCAAGCTCCGGTTCTGAGCCTGAGCTGGACTCTGACGAGCTCATTTCAGCGAGCTGCACCATGTGTCACCACCCGTTTGCTCATCACAGCAGAGATGAAGCGTTGGCGGACGGTCCTTAAGTGCGCTCTGCAGATCGCTGCAACCAGTGCAAATGAGCTCCGCTCAAGCTCTGCTCTCTTCGGCTGCAAAAAAGCGCAAGCCGCGCGACAGTGTCACAGCACTAGCGGGCTATATTCACGCTGCTGTTCGAAGCTTCGGATTTGCCTTGACAAAGTTGATGTTCTCTGCAGCCTGCAGGGCGGTGCGAAACAAAGTTTTGATGCATGCATAGGGCGAGAAATGAAACGGCCCTTGTAGCAGCTAGGAGATGGGGGGGGGGGGGGGTGCAAGGGGGGGGGGGGGGGGGGTTCACTAGGGGTTCCAGGTTAGGGTCGTCTTTTCTGAAGGAGAAGAAGAAGAACGGCTCCTTCTCCAGGAAAGCGGGGCCGTATGCGAAGTTACGCTCGTTGGACGCCGTCGAAATATGGAAGGACGCGCCAGTCTGTAAACTCAAGCAGTGCTCCCCTTGAACAGACTGATCTAGCATCGTAAACCACCAAGACTTCCATAGATGTCAAAGTCGGCTGCTTGAGCAACTGTCAATTTCGCTTAGTGGAATTTGCGTTGTCCGTGTTATGCTGTGCGCGGTTAAGATCTGCAGTGTTCAATAAAGCTGCCGCGCAACAGATGGGAGTGCGCTTGAATAGCAGATCGCTGTTGACAATTGCAATTGGCCTCGCGCTCTTGTGCGGCAGCAGCAACGCAGCGCTCACTGCCGAGCTTGAAGCCGACCTGCAAAGAGCAGAGGCAATTCAGGAAGAACGACCTGTTGAGCCTGCAGACGTTGTCGTCACATCTCGGATCATCTCGTTGTCACCAGCCGCACAGCTTGCCAACGGCGACGGCGACATCTCGACCGTAGGCAAGTTTATGCTCAGACTTGACCAGGTGCTATCAGCGAAGACCCAAACACTTCTAGCGAGTAGCAAAGCCTGGTGCGTGCAGGGGACTGTGCTGGTGACATAGACACTTTCTGCTTTTCAGTCAAAGCGGGCCGTAGGCGCCTCGCAGACTGCTTGCAGAATCAAGTGGATATTCAGCAGGCAGGGAATGTTCAAGGTAGCAGTGTCAGCTTTACAAATTCTGTTGGACCAAATATGATCACGACCATTTCAGCTTGCTTTCTATTGCTGACATGGGCTGTGCCTGATCACAGGCAAGGTTGTCAAAGAGGATTGCCTGTCAGAGCTAGCTGAGTTCCAAGCCGACCTAACAACAAATGTCAACAAAGACATCCCTCTCGGTAGGAGCAGCTTTGATGTTAGTGATCATGCAAGATCATTGCTTGACCAACTTTGACTTTCAAACTTGATGGTCATTTGTGCATGAGAGGATCTGGGACACCACTCACACCTAAGCTGATGCATATGCTGCATAATTTTGCACAGAATGTAGATTGCTGTTGCTGATACTGCTGCATCTGTTGTAAACTGCAGCCTGAGCTGTAGCTGCGCTGTAATTTGCCGACTATTTTTGACGTTGCCATCAACAACTGTGTCTGTGCTGCAGCGCTTGCCTGCAAACTGAATGCAACCAGGCTGTGCCATGAAACAGTTGTGTCTGTGCCGCAGCACTTGCATGCAAAGTAGATGCAATCAGGCTGTGCCATCAACAATTGTGTTGGTGCTGCAGCACTTGCCTGCGAACTAGATGCAGCCAGGCTGTGCACTGACATGGCTGACGACATGTCGGAAGCTGCCATATCATCATGTTTATGGTGAGCAATATCAGTGCATTCAATCCCTTGCTGTCATTTGATACACTGTCTGTTTTCTTGCTGTCATTGCAAACTAGCTTGACATTTGCAACATAGGAATCACAAACTAAGCTGTTAGCTTGGAAATGCTTAGATGCCTTGGCATGATTCGATACGCAGACCAAAAGCTGCTGCAGTTGTTCCTTGCTTTCATCACAACATGCCTAGGGTTCAAGTGCCCAGAACATGACAGGATCCTATAGCATAGCATGCACCTGCTTTGTCATGCCTGGAATAACACTTCCTGCGTGGAGTTGACCTGCCAGATGCATGTGCAGGTCTATGCGGGAGCAGCTGTCATCAAATTGTTCAGCTGAGGTTCTGAACAAGCAGCAGCTGGTAAGCTTTCAGCAGCTCAACATCACATCTATCACAATGCATGCGTCCTGTTTACACTGTATGCACTCTTGCTGCTGGCCAGGCCTTCAGTGCCATGGAAGGCTAATGGGCTGCAGCCTGACTTGCCTTCTTATGCTTAATCGCACGCAGACGTGTGTGTTGCTGCGATGAGGACAATATTGCATGTGGAGCTACATTTGATCTGTTGTGAACCTCATGCGCAACAGTGCTGCACAGCAGCCATGTGCTTGGTGATCAATGCCTTTCATTATGGCACAAGAATTTTGTAAGTTGTCTTAGTTGTTTTGTAAGTTGTCCACAGCTTACAAAAGTTTTTGTTCAGATCAACATGTACAGCAGACTTGCATAAGGGACTACTTTCAATGGGGCAATGGGTGGGTCAAACACCACCACCACCACCACCACCAGCAGCAGCATCAGCAGCAGCAGCAGCAGCAGCAGCAGCAGCAATCCTTGCTGAACTCGCAAAAGCTTTGCATGAATGAAGCCTTGCTGCATTGGTGCTGTCCCTGCTTGCAGGCTGCCAAGGACTACAGGATCGACCCCTACCTGCATGAGTACTGCAAGAGTGATGCTGAGCTGCGCTGCAAGGGGACCAAGCCTGAGAACGGCCAGATCCAGGCGTGCTTGGTATGTCTCTTTTTTGTGTTGTACCATTTGTGTCTTTTTCCACCTGTGTCAAGAATGGTCTCAATAAGGCATGTTGAATTTGTCTCCCTGTCTCTGTTTATGTGTATCACAGACTAGTCAGATCCAGTCATGCTTGGTATGTCTCCCTTTCTGTATTTTGCTGTTTGTAACAGCCCTGGCTCAATGTGTCAGCCAGACCTTGATGTTTGCCATTATTGTCTTGCAAGGCTGAGGACGGCCAGATCCAAGCGTGCTTGGTATGTCTCGCTTGTTGTGTCTTACCAGTTCTGGGTCTCAAAGTTGTGTATGTCAGAGAGTGGTCAGGAACGCTGGATATGACTTCTTTTCTGGATTTTACCGGTTGTCTTATCACAAACCCACTGGTTGTTGTCCTTAATGAGATGATGTTGTATCTGGTGCAGCTGCGGCAGCAGGGAAGGCTGACAATGGAGTGTCAGAATGAGCTTTTCAGGCAAGAGGTGGAAGGTGCTGATGATATCAGGCTGAATGCAGCGCTGGTCAGCAAATGCATGAGTGACAAGAGGACCTTCTGCAATGACGTGGCTCCTGGTAAGGCTGTTTTGCTGTCAACCTGTGCTGCAGATTTTGTGCACAAGACATGCAAGTGGCATGCATCAAATCTGCATGAGATGCGGTTTCTGGTACGCCTCTGTTGCTTTCAACTTGGGCCATTCGATTGTGCATGCATGGTGTGCAAGGAGCATACACCAAACAAGCATGAGTTGTGGCTCTTGGTACGCCTTCTGTGCTGTCAATCTATGCTGTCAGCCGCTCTGTACAAGACATGCAGGTAGCATGCATCAACTACGCACAAGGCGTGGTGCCTGGTCCGCCCCTTTTGCTTTCAACATGCGCCGTCAAGTCTGCATACGTGATGTGCAAGGAGAATGCACCAAACATGCATGAGATATAGCTCCTTGTACGTCTGCATCGCTGTCAACCTATGCTGCCAAATTCTATATGCATGACATGCAGAGAACACAACTTATGCATGCGTAGTGAGTCCTAGTACGCCTGCTTTGCTGTCAACGTGACTGTGCTGTCGGATTATGCATACAAGGCGTACAAGGGACGCACACTTAAACAGGCATGGATTTGCTTGTGGATTGTGTTGCAAAAAGCAAAGAAGTTTCCTCTGCACATAGGCAGGATTTTTGAACAACAAATGCATGCCCATTGTGTCAACTTGCGCTGTGGGTGCATGACACCACAGGTGGCATTCAATTACGTATGCCTTGAGCTTGACCTCATCATCATCATGACAACAGGGTGCCACAGTGAATGCAGTGCAAGCTTAGCAAGTCACCATGTGTAACTGCAAATGTTTGCAACTCAGCATTCTGCAATAGCCTTGCGTTCCTATGCTGTTTCAAGTGCATGCCTCGCCTTAAATTCTTCAGCGCTCTTACACCACATCAGGACAGTCCTCCTTTGACACATCTAAGAGATCACAGGTCCATGCCATTTCATCAGGGACATCAGCATGATTATGCGGACCGTATGTGTGCATGCCAATGCATAAAGACATTCTGCATGCTTACAGGAAGTGCGCGGGTCAAAGACTGCCTTGAACAGCATCGGCTGGATGACGATTTCTCAAGTGAGTGCCGAGATGAGCTGGAAGGCATGATGAAGGAGCGTGCAACTGATTTCAGGCTGGACAGCTCCTTGCGGGACGCATGTGAAGATGACATCATGTACACATGCGGCTGGGATGATGTAAGCAAACAATCATGGCTACATTTGTTGCATGCAACCCTTGATGTTTTTGATTCTGTGTCTTGAGTACTGTCAGTGTTGTCAAGTTGAGACAGCTGGGCGTGCATCTTTGCAGTTGCACCCAAGCAACATCAAGTTGCAGTTCAGTGCTTTTCATACACTGTATAGCATTGGCGTGTCAGACAACTTGCACCCGAAAAAGTCATTCACGCGGGCAATGAAATGTTGCATCCCATGTGCTTCTCGTAACAGCATCCCATGTGCTTCTCACTAAAGCATCATCCAATATTCCCGTTTAGGCAAACTCACATGCACTGCGGCAGCTTGAGGTTGATTTACTCTAGTCAGTCACTGTGCATGCAATTTGTGCAGCTGTCATAGGCCAATATTGTCATGCCAGAACGGTTGCTAATTGCAGGCAATTGATGAAGATGAAGAGGGGCAGATTGTAGCCTGCCTGCAAGATTCTCGGGACCGGCTGATGAACCTGCAGTGCAAAGACCAGGTGCATAAGGTCATGGCCCGGGCCTCAGAGGACATCAGATTCAACCAGCTGCTGGCAGATGCCTGCCTCAACGATAGAGAGCAGTTCTGCGGAGGCACGCAACAGGTGCTCATCTTGGATCAAACGCATGGCTTGATTTTGTCGTTTGGCATGCATGTGTTTTAACAGCAGGGCACTCTGAGCAAATTGATCGCAGCTGCCTGCCTCCATGACAGAGAGCAGGTCTTCGGCTGCACCCAAGTTGGCCATTTTAGATCAACAGCATAGCTTGACGCGCAGGGCTCAGCACGAGTCATTCGCTGCCTTCAAGACGCCAGAAGCAGCTTGTCACAGGAATGTCAGGCATCTCTATTTGACCAGGAGGTCATGATGGCTGAGGACATTGACTTCAAGTTCCCATTGAAGCGTGCCTGTACCACTGAAATTCAAACTTTCTGTCCTAATGTGGCCCATGGACATGCCAATGTTGTCAGGTGAGCAGCTGCCATTGTCACAACAGCATGTTGTGCCACAGTACCCTGATGCAATCAGAATGCGAGGCAAAACGTGACACTTGCAGTCGTGTTGTGCCAGCACGCTCCACGCACATGCCAGTGTTGAGAGATGAATTGCAGCCATTGTCATAGCCGTTCATTATGATGTCATGATGGCTGAAAACATTGACTTCAAGTTCCCATTGAAGCGCGCCTGCACCAGTCAAATCCAGACTTTCTGTCCTAACGTGGATCATGGACACGCTAAGGTTGTCAGTTGAGCTGCTGTCATGCTAATAGCAGTTCATACCGCATTTCATTGTGACACAGCATTTTATGACTTTCAAACAGCAGCCCCAAAATCAACAGCTTCAGCCCACGACTACTGCCGTGCAATGGGATGTCATGATCACAGCACTTGGCATTGTCACAGCAGCTCATCATGCAGGCGAACATATTTGCAGGGTTTTCTGATTTTCTGATACAGCAAGCCCAGTGAGATAAATGCTAGCCCAATCTTGCTTTGCAGGTGTCTTCAGAATCACACTGAAGCTTCAGACATGTCAACAGAGTGCAAAGATGAGATTGACCGCGACCAAGCCCGCTCCAGCGAAGACTACCGCCTCAACTACAAACTGGCAGAAGCTTGCAAGCGGGACACTGACATGCTGTGCCCCAACCTATGTCAGAAACACCAAGCATGCGGTGGTCAGGTTCTGCGATGCCTCACTGACAAGAGTGACCAGATCTCAGCCAAGGCTTGCCGAGATGAGGTGTTTTACTTCAAGAAGATGGAGGTGACAGATTTCAGGAATGATGTGCTGCTGGCTGCAGCATGCCGAGATGATGTGGACGAGTTTTGCAGCAAAGTCAAACCTGGTAGGTGACCTGTAGCCCTGGCCTCTCTGTGACACCAGAACTTGATCTCAAAGGTGAACTTTGTGCAATGCTGTTATTTGATAGCTCACAAGCTTTTGCCTGCCAGGTTATGTTTGCCTTTTTGTTGCTGAGCTCTATGAACGTGCCGATCATTTCACAGCATCCCGGCAATCTCATCGCATCAGCATGAAATTGCCAAATACAGCCTGTGTGATACAGCCCACCTTGACTGTTTGGCGGCCAATTGTGTGTGTGTGTGTGGCGTTCATTTCAGCTTTTGAGTGAACATCTGCTGCTGATGTAGGTGCTGTGTTGCAATGCTTACGCCGCCACAGGAGTTCACTGAGTTCTGAGTGCAAGAAGGAAGAGCTGAAGCTCAATATCATTCAGTCTCAAGACGTACGTCTGCAGCCAACGCTGCACAAGCAATGCTCTGAGGAGATTGCAGTCTTTTGCCCCAATGTAGAACCTGGTATGCCTCCATGGCACTCCAAGCACAATATGCATCACCGAGCATACAAAGCTGGTGATTCTTAGCTACCGGAATCAGGGCAAAATATCGGAATACAATTTGATTACAATGACTGTTGCACTGGTGCCAACCTGCACTTGACTCATCCAAGCTCCAGGTGTGATGGCATTGGAATACACCCCTTGTGCTGATGCTGCAAACATGCATGAGGCTATCAGGCCAGTTACAGATGCACTGCCCACATCTGAGTGTGTCTGCTGTAAAGCCCTTTGTGTGGAGCTGCAGGCCAGGCGCGGGTCTTTGCCTGCCTGCAAGAGAACATTGCCAAGTCAGGCTTTGGCGACCAATGCAAGCAGCAGGTGCAGGACCGAGAGGCGCGCATGCAGGAAGATTACCGTCTTGACTATGGCGTGGCAAGTCAGTGCGAAGCTGATGTCAACCAATATTGCTCACTCGAGAAGGTAAGCACAGCAGCAGCTCTGCAAGTTCAACATATGCTTGCGCTGTAAGCTGAAGTTGACGCTGCTTTGGATGATGACAGATGACATCGTATCTGCGCTGCCAGCTGAAGTGAATGCTCCTTTGGGTGTCATTCAGCTGCAATTGACTGCACAGTGCAGAGCCAATGTCAAGCAGTACTGCTCATTTGAGAAATTGAGCAAAGCCCCCATGTTTTGTGTGTCAAACCCTGCACTGTAAGCAATCTGGAGTGCTAGCATTTGCGTAATACTGCAGGGCAAGGCACATGGCGAGACTGAAGTCACCTCTTGTCTGGTGAGGAATTACCAGGGCGTGGGATCAGACTGTCAAAGGGAGGTGTCCAGGGCTGTCAGAATGGCCTTGTGGGAGTACCAGCCTCAGCTAGCCCTAACAAGTAAGCCCTCATTCTGCTGCCACCTAAATTGGCACACTGAAAGCGGGAAGAACAGGTCTGTGCCCGCTTGCAGTCCTTGAGCTTCCACCAAGCAGCAAATGTGTCAAGTTCGCTTTTCGCAATCCACCCGCAATTGGGTCACTTGATACTGTCAGCTCATGCATCTACTTTTGGTTGCGCATAGGCGCTGTCATGACCTGCTTTCAAAGCCTTCCCCACGTAGATTCATCAGCTAGCATAGTAGAGTGAGCCGTTGCACATCATTGCTCATGCGCCAAACAAACATTTGAACATGGCTTGTCAGCAAACAGCATGAGCACCTCGAACGACTGCATCCTGTACCAAGGCGTTGGATTACCAGCAAATGTGCATCACCTGTTGCAGGCAGCTCAAAACAAGCTGGCCAGACAAGGCAGGAATTACTTTGTGCACAAATGGCACTTTTGCTAAGATGCGTACTCTACTATTGTTGTACTGTAACGTTTTTGGCATGTACAATCTGGCTGAGGGCATCATTGTTCTGTGCAGAGGACTGCGATGAAGATGTACAGCAGTATTGTCAGCAGGCACTGGCAGGGCCTAGGGCTGGCGTGTGGGGCATTGGGGCTGCGGGGCGATGCCTCTCCAAGACTCTGGCTGAAGGCCAGTACATGGCCCAAGGCTGTAAAAGTCTTGTCATTGCTGCTGCTCCCAAAGTAAGAAGCTGCTGCTCTTCAGAGCTCGACCACTCTTGCAAGGGGTATCACACAGCCCAGGAAATCAATAGCCTTGTCATGGCAAGAGACCATATTCTGTCTTATACATGACTCTGGGCTCTCTCTTGTACATGGCTCAGAATGCAAAATTCTTTTTGTTGCTGCTGCTTCCAAGGTCAGAAAAGATTATTACGTCTTGTACATGGCTCTTGCAAGAACCTTGTCATTGCTGCTGCTGCCAAGGTGAGGAACAACTAATATGTCTGTGCATGCTCAGCTTGCAGCTGCCCCAGGCTGTGCTAAAACAGTCTTTGCTGAATTTGTGCCTTGAGATTGTGTGTTGTTATGGTCCATGTGTGCTTGACACAGCCTCAGGAAGTCATGTGAGAGCTGGATGGGCTACATGCATGCTCAGGTGGTGTAAGACTGCTTGCCATGGTTCACATTTGTGTTGGTGTTGCACCACTTGACCAGCCTTGTAATTATGTGCCTGAGCATCATAGTAGTTCAGTGCATGCATGTGTTACCACCCATGTGACACCTGCATCAAGCGCAAGCAAAATAGCATGCTGTAAAGTCTTGCCTTACCTTGGTGGCCAATGCAGGTTATAATTGATGCCAATGTGCCTGTGCCTATCTGTGTAGCGATGCCATTTCACAATTGTAAGGCCTATGTGCGAGTTGCATGCATGCATATGGAGCAGACTGCAGCTCGCGGTATGAATGCCCTCCCCACTCAATGTCACCTTGACTCGTCTGGAAATGATTGTGGTGTGCAGGATGCACAAGCGCTGTTCATGTCTGACATGAGCTTCTCAGCACTGGCCAACAAGGTTCCAGCGCCACAGAACATAGCATGCAGCCACTGCTGTGCAGTTACCGATGCCCACCTGTTGTCAGGCAGGTCCACGCCGCTTACTTGGCAATCTGTTTGTTGTGCAGGACACGCAAGCGCTGTGTGTATATCCGACATAAGGGCTTCAGCAATGGCAGACAAGGCGCAACAGAATACAGCATGCTGACACTGCTGTGATGTGAACGATACCCACGTATTGTCACAACAGGTCCATTTTGCTGACTGAATTATCATCTTGTTGTGCAGGATGCGCAAGCGCTGTTCATGTCTGACATGAGCACTTCAGCAGTGGCAGACAAGGTTTTGGCACTTCAAAATGCAGCTGGCATCAAGGCACCTTTGGTCAATCCTAGAGGCTCGGGTGTCAAAGCCATCACTTTGACAGGGTGGGGCGCTCTAGCAGCATTGACAGCACTCATAACGCTCATTGTTGGAGGGTCTTATTTCGCATACAGGAAATATGTGGCCCCTGACCCTTCGTATGTCATGGTCAGCAAATCTGGTGATGTATGATTGTGCCAATGCGTGTTAGTGCCAGGAGCAGACATCAAGGTGTGATTACATGACTTGCAGTAGGTTTATGTTGAAATGCTCTGCTATGTTGCTTGCCTCTGCTTGTCTGTGCTGGAATCTGCATGCATGCTGTGTCTAGCCCACCAAAAGGTATCGTGGGATGGTTCCACTTTGCGTGTCAGCTGTTCAATCTCTGTAACAAACGATCCTGACTGAAGTGCACGGCTGAGAAATAAGTGCGTCCAAGTTGGGTCTTTATCAATGCTCAGCAGCTATCAAGCATAGAAAGCTCAAAGCTAGCACGGCTATGCTTCTGTCGAGGAGGAGCAGGATGTGCTGTGCTGCACGTTTACAAGCACGCGCGTGTGCATTTGCATAAGCACATGCGCATGTGTGCTGACAAGACATGCCGACACGCATGCGCTAGTCAGACATGCTGTCTCCAGATTCCCCAACACCGCGATCAGGCTTCTGACGGGAAGCTCTGACCCAAATCAGCATAATATATCCTGATTCGCTGTTGCCTTGACCGTTGACACAGAGAGCAACGTTTCATACAACGACAAGCTTTCGGTGGAGCTCATCTCCGTTCTCAAGTAGGGTTGAGACTACTGCATCAAGCTATACAACATGGGTATTACAGACAAGGTCCGTACCGCCTCGATAGTTAACCTAAACAACACTCTCGTTGCAGTCGAGCATTGCGACAGCGCGTTGTCTGTGTACCAAAAACTTACATGTCGCACCCTGCTCTGCAGATCAAGCAGAAACTGCATGGCGGATCAAATAACTCCGACACTACCGGTGACACAGGCTACGGACAAGGTAGGACATGCAAACGCTTACTCGGAGCATTTTGACTGCAGTGCGCGCGCTTGTTCGCCGTTTCGAGTACATGTGCGAGAATATATGAGACCACATATGCATGCAAGATGCTGCAACGGCTTCTGTGGCGAGCATCATGCAATTTGCAGGAACAGGAAGCGGCGCTGGAAGCGAATACAGCACCGGCGACCAAGGTGATCACTGCTGTCAATGAATGCTCTTTTTGCTTGCTTGATTCAATCACGCCCGTTGCAAGCACTGCAGTTGCACTGTCAAGATCAGTCTAGCCCAACATGTTTGCTGCATTGTTGCCACAGTATTAAATGCTGCAACTTCAAAGCACTTGTAAATTGCCTGCGGCACACTGCATCACTTAGCTCAGCACATATCTTGCCAAATAGCCCACATCTGCTCCACCATCTGCTGAATGGCAGACAATTGAGCAACCAGCATCCATTTCAGTGATTGCAAAAATGGATGATGCAAGACAGTGGTCTTGCAGCATTGTCATAGTGTCTCTTGCTGCCATGTCACTTGACACGCTGGTTGCATTGCAGCTCATGCCAGGCACAGCCTTCCAAATCTGAAATGCTGAATGCACTGAATTACTCACACTTGAACCTGGGACCTTGTCCTAATTGTACTGTAATCAGAACGTCATTAATATCTTGCCTGAACACAAGTTTTTTCATTTGTAACAACAAGTTTTTGCATACTTGCAGGCTACTCAGGTTCTAAGGGCACTGCCAGTGACTACTCCAAAGGCCAATCTGGCGGAGTTGGCGGTGACAGTCAATACGGTGACCAAGGTCAGTCACTGTTTAATATGACGTGAAGTTCTATATGAGTGTCCTTTGCAGTGCCCACAAAAGAATGCCTCGTAGTCAGTCTGCCAATGTTGCAGGTGATCAGGGGTTTGCCATGCTTTGAGTGCAAGCTTGTTTGGCACTACAGGTGCCCTAGTTGCCTCTTCATGCTAGATTCCTATCAATTTAGGTTGCAAGTCAAATTGACCAGCCAACCACGTTAAAAACAACAACTTTGAATGACCAGCGATGTTTGTTGCAAAACAGTCCTGTCCATTGAGGCAGTTGTCTTTGTTGCAGGCCTGACTGGCTCTCGAGGCACTGGCAGTGACTACTCCAGTGGCCAGTCTGGTGGTGTTGGCGGTGACAGCCAATATGGTTCCGGAGCTCAAAGTGGTCAATTTGGCGGTGGCAGTGATGTTGGCACCGGTGGCCAATCTGGCTACGGCACTGGCAGTGGCACCAGGGGTGGCAACTATGACTCTGGCAGTGGCCTAGGCGGTGGCAGCGGTGGTGACTATGGCTCTCGCGGCGGCAGAGGTGGTGACTACAGCTCTGGTGGTGGTGGTGGCACTGGCACAGGCCTGGGCGGTGGCAGTGACTACAGCACTGGTGGCAACAGAGGCAGCGACTATAACACTGGTGCTGGCAGTGACTATGGCAGCGGTGGCAACACTGGCAGTGGCTATGGCTCAGGCGGTGGTAGCGGTGTCTCTGGCGGTGGTGGAGGTGGAGCTGACAGCACATATGGCTCTGCTGGCAAGTTTGGCGGCACTGACTACAACTCCAGCGGTGGTCAAGGTGGCTATGGCGGTGGCCAGGGAGGCCAAGGCGGCTATGGTGGTGGCAGTGACTACTCCACAGGTATCCTGACTAATTATCGACTTTTCTTTGAGCTTGAGGAAACAGCTTGCTGTCATAGCAGCCTTGCTGCCAGAAGCAATGATAGCTACAGACGCTTTGTTGCAAATGTCATTCCGCAATATTTCTCTATTTGTTTCCAAGCTTCAGAGTGATTGGTTGAGAAACCTCTTGCAGAGCCTGGGTTTCAATGCATTGTCAGACAACAGATGCACTGTGACACTTACAGTGGGTCTCTGTTGCACCCAATCATACTCAAGTTTTGATGCAGCCTTGCGTCACAGCAGCATTAATGTAATGGCTTCTGCTTTAGTATTTGCTGTGCTCCGGCCGACCACCTGAAATGCGTCCCAGCCTCATGACACTTTTGGGCTGCACCCTTGGTTTGCACAGTAGCGTTTCCACCTTGTGTATTGCCTGTCCTGTGCCACATACTCTGTACTGTTCTTGAGACTTTTTGTACTGTTCTCAAGAGCCAAATATAGTGCACGTACACACACCAATAACACAATTTTCAGTTCTCTTGCCACTCAACAGGTGGCCAGCGCGGTGTGACTGACACTGGTTACGGCGGTGGCCAAGGCGGCTACGGCGGTGGCCAAGGCGGCGGTCTTGGTGGTGACAGCTACGGCACAGGAGGCCTTGGTGGTCAGAGTGCTGGCATTGGCGGTGGCAGCGGCCAGACTGGCGGTGGCAGTGGGTATGACCAGTCAGGAGGGGTAGGACAGGGGGGTGGCTATGACCAAGGCCTGCGTGGTCAGGGCGGCCTGTCTGGCGGTGGATCTGACGCCTACAACTCAGGTTCACTTTATGTGTTTCTCTCACACAGAATCTCTATGTTGAGCTGTAAGAAGTCACCATCAGCATTGAATGTCTTCAAACATGGATAATGATGACGACAGCATAGACTATACCTGATGCTGCGATTCCGACAGACTTGTCTTGCTGCAATGCTGTTTGGGCTGATTGCATGAGGGACCTTGAGGCACAGAAAGCTGCAAAGAGTTGAACTCAATGGCAGACAACTACAAATTGAATTGACTTGTTTGCAGCTTTCTGCTGGACCTTAAGGTCCCTCATGTCATCAACCCCAATGACCTGCTGGGTTGCCACTGATGCTGTAGATGACTAAACTTGTGTCATTTTTGTGCAACCTTGTGTAGCTGCTTTCCTCTCTCTTTCGTATGTCTGACAACACGCAAGACATTGCAACAAGAAAGACACAACAAACGAATTGCGCCTTTGTGTCATCCACCACCATGTTAGCTGTCAGTTACCTTGAGGGACTGCACTGCAGTGTTGAACTCAATGCATGTCTCAGCTTATTGATCCTGTGCAATTCCCTACTGTTGATATGGGCATAGTCTGCCTTTTTCCCCGGGCTGGCGATGCAGCTGGACCAGACTGAAATACGATTTGACACATTGACTGGCTACCTTGTGCTATCTCAAGGTGCTGCCATTTGCAACTTGATAAGATCTCAAAGCTGCTCTGTTTTGTAGGGTCTGGCAACTCAGCTGATGAATGGCCACACAGCTGGATCAGTGCCGACTGGCTACCTTGCTGAGTGTTTTATCATCTGTCTTGGAGTTAGTTTGACACTTCTTTCCAGGGTCTGGCATACGTTGCGCATTCTGCTGTTGTCTCTGATCAGCGTAGATTAAAGGCTTGCTGTTGTTTGCAGGATCTGGCAACTCGGCTGGAGCTGGCCTGACTGGTGGATCAGGCTACGGCAACCAAGGTGGCCGTGACTCCTACTAGGTGCACATGGCAGCGTCATACAAAGTTCAGCTGCTCAGCAGACAAAAATTCAAGGCATGTGTGGCATCACCAGTGCCTCTTATCAGCCATCTGTATGGAGATGTGTGAAAGTGGGTTGACGAAAGCCTCAGCAGCAGACTCTCAAGACTTAGATTGCATCTGGGAATGCTCAAACCACAATCTGTGATATCACAAGGCATGTGTTTCAACATGGATACCATTTATGTCAGCCTCAGCAGACACAGCTCAAAATCAGATCAAATCAGCAGTTCAGCAGCCAATTTGTGAGTTAAGGTGTGTCAAGCAAGCGCCGTGAGCAGTTGGGGTTGACATTAGCAGCTCAGAGTTACATGGGTTGCTCATGCCAAACTCCTCAAGCAGCATTGTCAGTTTTGCGCTTTGTCAAGGAGGATGTTGCAATCAGCAATTGTGGTGAAATGCAGAGTTGTACACAAGCTGATTTGTGTGGAGTCTGCTGCCTGCCTAGTATGATTTATTAAGCTGCTTTTCAAAGGGGCAGACAGGCAACAAAAGCTATTGACAAATTTATCGTTTGTATATTAGTTTGATTCATCTGCTTTGATTAGACAATGCATTGCTTGCAGCCTGAGACCGTCATGCTTGCAGCTTGCAGAATGATTCACCAAATTGTCGCCGACTGAAATTTGTTTCTGAGCATAGGCAATTACATGACAATCAAGCACGCTGCAACTGAAGCCTAGGCCTGTAAATCATTGCAAGAGTGACTTGGTCGAGCAATCAATGCTGATACTTTGTCTGCAGAAGCTGCGATTCAGCATCTGTCATGAACGCAGCGCAGAGCAGTGATGCGTTTAGTGTTGCTGCAATGTATTGGATGGAATTGCACCACAATGACGTTGTGACTGCACTTAGGCAATTGCACTGTGACATGCATCGTGCGGATTGCAGATGGACATGCATGACAAGACTTTGGTGTTTTGCACTGCACAGTGCTGTGCGCTGAAGGCACCGGCTGTTGCAGATGGAAAAGTCTCATGAGAGCCCACAGTTTGACATGCGACTCATTGAGGCGCACACAACGCAGCTCGCCACACAGATATCTAGTTGTACATGTACAACAGTCACAAGGCTGAATAGCCATGCAAATATCTACTCTCGCAGTGGTCACAGGCCTGTATAGCTATTGCAAGCATGCACAGAACTTGCCAATGTTTGTGCATGCTTGAAATCACGTCATCAGTTTCAACTTTGCTCCTACTTGCTCCTACTTGGCGCATGCCTGCCTAGCAAGGCTGATACAACTGCGAGACTAATATGCCAAAACTACCCTGCTGTAATATATAGTCTGCAACCATCTCAACTCAGATACAATCAATGAAAAGGTTACCACGGACTGGTGTCATGCAATCAGTGAAAACCCAGCAAATCAGAAAACGACGCTGTTTTCTGAGGGGCTGTAGGCCATGCAGGTCACGGTGCATCTAGCACTTTGATTCAGCAGTTCTAATTCACATATCGTCAAGTGATCACAGGTGCAGCACGAGTCACGCTGCACTGATATGCACAACCACATTGGCGCTCATTGCAGCACAAAATGTGCTGGTCACACCAACAATGAACTGCATCATGAAAAATTGGTGTCAAAAGTCAAAAAAAGAAATGTCACAAAAGAGAAGCCTCACAACAGAGTTCAAAGCTCACTGCATAAGTTGCAGAGGACATTGCATTTGGGGCACCACCAACTGGGAGCAGTCAGATTTGAAATTTGGAGAGGGCCTTTATTGGACAGATCCATGGACGACTGGTAATATGGCAAATCAAAATCGTCGCTATGGCATGGTGTCCTGACTGACAGACGCAAGACATCACCCAAATACAGCAAAGAGCTGGAGCCCTTTTCTGGCAACAAACACTGCTGTTCCCCCTCCCGCATGAGACTTGATACCATTGACCTTTTGTCTTCGGCTGTTAGCTTCATAAGGCAGGTACATGTCGCATTTGACCTGCTGCTGGTGCTGTCTGGTAGCAGCTGGATTGGTGGCCTGCTGTAATCGGCAAGATGCATTCCTGGTACAGCATCAGCGGGAATTCGCTGTGAGACTTGACTAGGTTCTGTCCAAATCACGTCAAAACCCTGATTGAGCAGCGCACTGATGAGCAATGGTCTAGTACAAGACTCAGACATTGCTGCCACTTTGGTTGGGTATCTGTTGAAGGGGTCTAGAAGATGTGCAATAGTGTTGATAGGAGTCGCATGTCCAGGGTGTTTCTCAAGGAACCAAGTTTGCGCAACTGTGTCTCTAGTAACAAGCAGAAAGCTGCTGATGTTCTGCCGGATGAGCTGCTGTGTCCATTCCTCAGCATCTTGCAGAGAGGAAGATCCCACTTGCATGACATACAGTGTTTTCTGTGGCGCTAGCTGCTCAAGCCTCAGCTGGATATGTTCGTGCAGCTGGTCTGGCCTTGCACCAGGGTAGAGCAGTTTCAGGCCGGCAAGGTGCAGAGGCCTCGCACATGAGACAGTGCATAGGAACAGCAAGGACAGGGCGAGTGTGAACTGTCTGCCCCGCATAAGCCCTGACCTGCAGTCGCCAATGGAAGCGAGTCAGGACGCGAGCTTGCAACGAGAGGGATGAACGGCCTTTCCAATGACCACGTTGTGCGTAAGAGCGGCTGCTGTATACCTTGCTGCAACTCGGGAAGTGCTCAAATTTGTCTGCCCAACTACGCAGCGCTTGGCCGCAAGAGCTCCAGATCACGAGACACCGACGATCCGGCCGCTGACACCAAAGTCGCACGCTGACAGGCACGCGCCAAGCGTCGCTGCAGCTCATGCCGAGCGACCCGACATCGGCGGGCCTTGCATGACTCACTGCAGTATCGAGACGATGCTCAGCGCACAAACGGCTGATAAGAATCAAATTTGTCGTTGCGTTTCTTAGTAAGATTGTGCTATTGCCCGAGCAAAAAATGAATCAAGGTGCCGGCTCGAGCTCGCACGTGCTGAAGAGGACTCATGTGGTCCATGTGCGCGTTCAAAACATGAGCACATGAGCGAATGATCTTTGTCAGGCACAAAACTGCCGTACTCATGACGCATCCATGCCCTCAACTGCTATCACGTGGACCGCGACGAGGTCAGCACGAGGCGGCCACGCCGCTCAGCATCACGTTGCAGTTTAGGAGAGCCTAGCACAAAGTCAATGCTCAGAGCAGAGCCGGCTTCGAAGGGTCCCCCAAGGAGCCCCAAGACAGCTTTTAACAGTCAAAGTCTGCTTCTTCTTGCCGGCGTGGGCAGCTGATGCCCCTGAGAATTAGCTGGTAAATTCAATGCTGTACCACTGCAACAGCTAGCTGACATGCAGAAAGGAAAAGAAAATTTATCAGGCTGTGTCATTCTGCGGCACACAGCGAGCCTCTGTGCGTAGAGGGAGTTGACAGTCATGAGTGCAACGGCAGCAACAACTTGCAATTGACAACAGCAGTCCGCATGTTTGCCAGCAGCCTCTAAAAGTCTTTGTGTTCACACATGCTTGCTTAAGCACATCTGCCTAGAGGCTGAAAAGCTGCCTGACTCGCATTCTCTTTCACAGAGCCAAGGCTGAACATCACAAGCATCAGTTGGTGCAGCCTTGTGGGTGCGTAGTAGCAGATCACACTCCTGAGACGTCTGGTTTGTGCAAGACTTTGCAAAACATAACTCTGATCAAACCATGACTGCAGTTCCTTGATCAGGTGCTGGATGCAACTGCCAGCACAACTCATACACGGCCTGTGTATCAAAGATTCTGCTGCTGTTCTGGAGTGAAAACTGATTGATCTTTAGTAGCACTCATAGCAACTGCTGTTGGGCTCGATAGCAGGTCAAGAGCATTTGCCTGCCTGGATCCTGCCCTTTTCAGCACTTCCAGTCTTGCTCTGTTCTGCCAGTTCTACAATTTTGCAACTGTTGCATTTCATACAGCATGCATCACTTGCGCTGAGTCCCTTTTCTAAACAGGTGCAGCTAGTGCTGATGCTGTCCATACAAACAAGCAGCGTCAGGTTCAAACACACTCCAGCCCAAAATGCTGCTGAGTTTGTGGTAAATACTTTGCTGAACGGTGCTCATGTGCATCTGGATGTGATGGTTGCATGTTGCCTGCACCTTGTGCTGTGAAAGTCTGCTTGATAGGTTCATTCAACATCCCTTTTGGATCCCCAGCTTGCTCAATCAATGCAAATTCGATGGAGGAGGTTGCTCTGACACCTTTTCTTCTCTCCCAAAGCTCTTCTAAGAACGCATACCTGCAGGCATCAAGAATGTGTATGTCACATGTGAGACACACAATGTGATTGATTGCTCTGACCACATTGCGCAATTACTGCAAAGTCAATGGATGAACTTGCTTTGAAACCTTTTCTTCTCTACCACAGCTCCTCCAAGAATGCGTACCTGCAGGGCACAATGTACACTATTACAGATTTTTATGTAAGCTGGCTTTACATTGTGACGTGAACCGCCATCGGGTCTCCAAGATGGTGATTGTAGTCAAGCAATTGATTGATGCATTGATTGCGTGCATTGACATGCAGCAAGTGACACAGTCCTGTCATCTTCTGCTTTGCATGTGAGTCTGTCTTACCCAGCACAGTGTGCATGCACTCTTCCACTGTGTGGGTGGTGATGGCAGTGGGACGATGTCGTGATATCACTCTATAGTACACTGATGTGGTGTGCACTAATTGTGCATGGTGTTGCAACAACTGCTTGCCGCCAAGTGACTCGGCAGTGCACATGACACCAAGTTGGCCTGACAGGCTGTTGCAACTTGAGCAGTCTACCCCAGATGACAGTTGCAACTGTCCCTCCAAATGCTTCTGACAGACAACAGCACCCCTTTCCTGAATACTTTCCTGCTGGCATGTGTGCTGGCAAGTCACTGTCCAGCTCTGCTAAATTGTTGTCAAGAAGCCGCTTACCATAGTGGCTGCATTTGTGTTTGCTCCCAGATGCTTCCTTTATGGTAACAGAGCTGGAAATTAAGTTCCACTAAACCACTCAAATAAGGTACCCATTTACCTCATCCAGATGCACAGACATTTAGCTGAACTGGGTCAAAGTGTAACAGCTGCTACTTGAGCCAGCAGGCATTGACAATCGCTATGGCTTCCAAAATTTCCTGCACAGCGGTCATTACAGGGATAGTAACAGAGCTCGGTGTCAGTAACAGCAAGCTTGAGCAGTCTATGGCTGACATCAGCCTTGGCAACTCACCTGCCAGCTCTGAAACTGCTCAAGAAGCAGCCACTGCTATCAGAAAGAACTGGAAGCCATCATAGCTAGCAACATGCATGCTATCAAATGCTTCTGAGTCACAGCAGCAACCCTGAACTATCTATTGCTGACATCAGTCTTGGCCAGTCACCTGCCAGCTCTGAAACTGCTCAAGAAGCAGCCACTGCTATCAGAAACAATTGGAAGCCATCATAGTTAACAACATGCATGCTATCAAATGCTTCTGAGTCACAGCAGCAACCCTGAACAATCTGTTGCTGACATCAGCCTGAGCAGTTCATCTGCCAGCTCCCAAACTGCTCAAGAAGCGGCCACTGCTATCAGAAAGAACTGGAATTCTTCCTAGTTGGCAACATGCATGCTATCAAACATTTCTGAGTCACAACAGCATCCCTGAACTATCTATTGCTGACATCAGCCTGAGGAGTTCATCTGCCTGCTCTGGCGCCATCAAGATGATGACCACTGCTATCAGAAAGATGTGGAAGCCATAGGGATTAGCAATGTTCATGCTACCATATGCTCCTGACAGCAGCAACTGAGCGGCCGATTGCTGACATCAGCTTCTACAGCTAATAAGTGACTTTACACAGATGTGTGACTCAGTGCACAAGCTTCTGCAGCAGATGGAGAACAACAGAAAAGTCAGCTTGATGCAGAGAATTTTCAGTTCAACTAATTGGGCTGACTGTCCAGCTCTGTCGCTGTCCAAATAATGGTCACTGTGGGGAAAGCATTAGCAGCTGTAGTGGTAGTGGTATGGTGGCAATGCTCATGCTTACCATATGCTTTCACCTGACAGCAGCAACTGAGCAGCCGCTTACTCAACAGGCTAGACAGCTTGACAACTTAATTGAATGACTTTATTGGATAAAGTCACTGGGCTTGCCAAACAGCTCTGTCGCCATCCATGTATTGATTGCTGTGCTTGAAAGCCTCATTGGTTAGTAATATTCATGCTACCAGTCGATTGTTAATGACAGCAGCAACTGAGCAGCCACTTGCTCAACAGGCTATACAGCTTGATGACTTACTTTATAACTGGATTGGATACAGGCAGTGGACTTATTGTCCAGCTCTATTACCATCTACATATTGAATGCTGTGCTTGGACGCCATAGTGATTAGCAATGTTCATGCTACCATATGCTTTTGAATGACAACATCAACTGAGCAGCCACTTACTCAACAGGCTATACAGCTTGATGACTTGCTTGATAACTGGCTTCGACACAGTCAGTGGACTGACTGTCCAGCTCTGTTACCATTGAGGTAATGACCGCTGTCCAGAAGGAAACTGGCACCATAAGGATGGGTGCAGTTTGTGCTATGAAATGAGTTTGAACAGCAGCAACTGAGCAGCCAATCACTGACAGGTTAGCACATGATCAAACTGGTTGGAGACAAATGATTGCTTCTGTACGTACCTAGTTGGGCCTGCTGAGCCTGCTAGCCCTGTTGTGATGACAGCGGTCTACACAGCGTGATGATTTATTTGAATAACATGATTCATTGCTGAATGTTATTGAACTTACCGTCCAGCTCTATTACCATCGAGGTAATGACCGCTGTCCAAGAAACACTGGAAGCCATAATGGTTGGCAATGTCTGCTGGCTCCAGTAGCAGCCGATACATGTTGCCACGGTTCAGCCAAATGTTCTGCTTCTCAAAGAACTCGTCTGGCAGTTTGCCCTGCACTTGCAAACAATCGATCTGTTCAAGCAGTTGCAAACAATCAGCTTTTGTGGTGGTGATGATTTGGTATGATCAACATGTTGCCACACTCTGGCAGGCGTTTCGCTTCTCAAAGAACACCTCTGGCAGGGTGCCATGCATTTGCAAATCATCAGCGTTCCCACAATTTGCAAACAATAAGCAATTCCATTATTTGCAAACAATCAGCGTTCCCAGTAGTTGCAAGCGTTCAGCTTTCCCAGTATTTGCTCAGAGCGCTTGTAGCAATGATGATATGAACATGGTGACTTGATTCAACCCGAGGTTCTCCGTCTCAAGGAGTTCATCTGGCAATTTGCCCTGCACTTGCAAACAACCCACTCTCCGCGTGTTGAAAACAGGAACATAGTCTGCATGCGTATGATCAGAGAGCTTGTCTGTGCAGACAGGCAGGCAGTGTATCATGTGCAGACAGGCAGGCAGTGTATCATGTGCAGACAGGCAGGCAGTGTATCATGTGCAGACAGGCAGGCAGGCAGGCAGGCAGGCAGGCAGGCAGGCAGGCAGGCATCAACACGCTTATGCATACATCCCATCTCTCATGGGTCATATCAAAAACAGGAACATGATTTGGAAGCACAGCAGGATGCATGGCGGTGGCTGACTAAGAAGGGATCTTGTTCCATAGCAAATCTAGTCTGAACTAAGAGCCATGCACTTGCAAAGCAGCCATCTCAAGGCATGGATGCTGCGCCAAATTTATGTGAAAGTACACAAGAACAGTCTCAAAGCATGGACAGGCATGACTTGCGCTTCAAGGTCCGGATTGAGGTGCCAAACCTTGTTCCACAGGAAGATGGTTTCCCGCCAGAAGCCATTCACAACCGTGATTTTTTCCTTTATCTCCCAGTCCTCTTCATGCTGAAGGTGTTTCAGACGCAAATAATAGGTTCGATCTGAGCCACCACACTTTTGTCTCTTGTACCTCTCAACCTCTATCAAAACGTGCTGCAGCAGAGAATTTGACTTGACTCTACGGCTGTTGTCCAGTTTGGCTTTGCGCGAGAGCTAAGACCGCGTTGTCAGCGGTATCAAAGTTGACAACTGGCCGGACCGAGGGGCCACGCGCACTCACAGCTTTTGTCAAGCGCAAATTAAGACGGGCGCAAAGCTCACTTGTACTTCCTTGCTGTATTTGTACGCTTGTTCAGCCGCTCGAGACTCTTTTTTGTCCTCTGCGTCGGAAATTCTGTTCCTCTGAGCGATGATCAGGTTAGCGATACCGAGAGTCAAACTGATGCCACTCAACACCAAGGCCAAGATAGCGGCCAAGTAATAGGACTGAGTCGTCACCATACGTCGACATCAAAACCTGCAACAGCGGCGTTGACTGCCTGGACCGGAAAGTTTTGAAGTAACGCCAGCCGAAAGCCATAACTTCTACCTCACCATGGCAAGTAGGGTATTGGCGAATTCCATGTGGTGAGTAGACGGATTACTGCTGAGCGACGCGTCAGCATTCCTTGCTTCAATACATGTTCTATGGATTTCGAGTCAAAGCTTCCCCTGATGTGGCAATGTCTGCGACATAGCACCGACGCCACCAGGGTTATGCAAACACCGAAAATTGTTTTGATATGAGGTTTGAGGTGGTCTGTAGCTGAAGCAATGTCTGTTGCATCTGAGCTGCGTAACTGCTAACTGCCGGCCACGAGCGCTGAAAGCAAGCATGGACTGTTACTGACATGTTGAGCTGATAAGTAGACTACCAGGAACATGACAAGCACACACGGTCCTCAGTTGCAGTCTCCAATTTCTTCGGCATGTAACATCTTCTATGGATTAGCAGCTTTGAGATGCAGCTTTTCACGGTTACCACAAGTATTGAGGAGCAAAAGAGCTGCATGCATTCTCAGCCGCCCAGCAATGTTGCATGCATGACTGTTCAATGTCAGAGAGGCCGGTCTCATGGGACCTGTATGTTGTTGATGTGTCTTGCACATTCAACTCACAAATCTTTTTAAAGCTAGAACAGTCCTGACACACAGCTGACATGGAGAAACTTCTGGATTTCGCATGTGTTGCCTGAAAGCTTGTGCCACGCTCATGAGCATATTTGCATAAAATAGTATTCAGTAGTAGATAGACTACATAAGTCTGTGATCAATACGCTATAGCAAACACTGTTGCAGCTAACAAGCAGGACAATCAAAGCACAAACAAGCCTCATCATGTTCACCTTCACGGTTCATTCAAATGCAAATTGAATCAGTTATTGAATTTGTCCAGCTTGCCCATGAATGCGCTTCACACACCTTGCTGGGTGCAGCTCAGTTGTTGAGACGACTGTTGCTCACACACTGTCAGCAAGATTCCAAAATGGCCTGAAGATGATGTACAGAGCTAAACAAGCTGGTGGGGGGCTGAAAGCTCCAGGGTCAGGCCTGACCTGGAAAGATGTCATCTGTCGTCTTCTGAGAGGAGCAAGTCAATCTTGTAGATAGCTAGCTTGGTGCTGTCAGAGTCTTGTGTATATGACTGCAAGCTCATAGCCAGACCCTTGAAGCGGCAGCACAGCATAAGCAGCATCCACCGAAGCCACCTGTTGCATGGCCTGAGTGTTCTGAAGTCAGATGCTCTGATGTATTCAGTTGGCAGAGTTCAGTACAGGATCCAAGCACTCTGATAGCACAAGGTCAAAACCTTGCGCGTTGAAATGTAGCACGTCTGGCACAACTTTTGTGTTGATCTTGATTCCTCCAAGTACCTGAACAGTTACAATGTCCAAATGTATTTAACGTGAGCTTCTGGCACCAGTCAATGCTGCTTTGTCAATGCCAGCTTATTGCGGTGTGCTAATCTGAAACCATGCAAGCAATGCAAAGAAGGCACGGTGCTGTATCAAGCTTTATGCAGTGAAGCTGCCATGAAGATGTACATCAGGGTCTTGAGTCAAGATCCAAAGAAACGACAGGAGTGCAAAGGATGCATGGCACAAAGTTGAAGCTACATGCAAAGCAGCTGCATGGATGACGTACCTCAGGGTTGTCAGTCACAAACCAAGGGGTGCAGTCTAGAAATGTTATGGCATCCTGTCCTCTGGAGTAATTCTCAAGACGCTGGTTGATTGCTGTTATTTGTGCAGAGAACCTGCAAGCACACGTCCTTGTCAAGGCTTGTATCAATGCATACAGATTCCCACTCATAAGCATATCATAGACATTTTGAATCACAATATTGAAGCACATGCCAAGCATTGACATATGTGGTGCAAAAGGCAAACAATGCATGCAAGCATGACAGCAACTTTATACTTACTGATTGGGAAGTGGAGCCAGCTCCTCAAAAGTTTCCACCCAGTCATGCTCAAGTCCTCTGCCCCTTGGCATGATTGCCATCAATACAATTTTGATGCCAGGAGTGTGTCTCATAAGGCGAGTGCAGATGCCAATGATCCGCTGCGATACCTCCTCAGTGGTGGTGTCCTGCAGTGTCCAATTCACTGTCAGTATTGTGAACAAAAGATCTGGGCGACAAAAGCAATGGATGACTCAAGGGCAGCAATCTTGTCATGAAGCATTTTGTATGCAACTAAAGAGCTGCATACACACATACAGCAAGCAATGAGGCATGTGCTATCATGAGGGACATTACAGCTCTTGTCTGGCTAGCCTCAAATGACAAATACACAGCGTTGAATTGTGAAGCTTGCATTCAATTGCACTGCCCGTCATCAGTGCTTGTCTAAGGGTGTGTACTGGCCCTGAGGTTCCAAAGCATGCAGTGCATCTCAAGCTAAGCAATGCATGCATGCACATGCCAAGGTACGATGAAGCATATGTATGTAGTACCAATATATGCCGCTCAAAAGGCGACAATGCATGCAAGCATGAAAGAGCAGCATTTCACTGAAGGAAGGGTCAAACAAAAAGCTTACTTCATCTCCACAGCAATAGAAAATGTCCATTCCCCCAAGCCACACCACTGCTGTCTTTGCGTGGTCATCTTGCAGATAGTTCTCATGGTCTATTCGCTTTGCCAAATTTTCTGCAGTCAGACCTGAAGCGACAACAACAAAGGCTTTGGACTCAGTGAAGTGTCACGTGGGATCACAGGTTTGCAACATAGCGTTTGCAAAGCTCATCACAAGACAAGGCTGGAATCAACATATCTGAATATCACGCAGCAGTGTGAGTCATCTGGCATTTGAAGACTGCTGCTGCTCAGCCATGTGTAGCAAACATTATTTCTTCTTAAGCTGCTATTCACACTGTAACATGATGCAATACAATATCTGACACACTATCATGCAATTACGATACAGTGCAATCTCCTTGTAACAACTGCTTTGGTCACCAAGGAAGGTGTCCTTACATAAGACTGTCCTTACTCAGAGGGACTACTACAGTCAGAAAGCAGTGAATGGTTCCCAATCGCAGTGTCCTTACATTAATAATGTCCTTACATCAAGTGTCCTTACATCAAGAAGTTACTGTAACAGCATCAAGCAAGAGAGGTTACTTGATTCAGCCATGTTTTTGGTTCTTCGGTGGCCATGATGTTTGACCCACACTTCTGGCACACCTGTGCCATCACGCACACCACCAGCGGGCCCACGCAAGTAAGCTGGCAGGCTATCTCCATACACAATGATGTCGAGGCTCTGCAGTGTGCAGAAGTCTTTCCCCCTTAATAAGGTGGTGGTAAGGGGCGCTTGCAACAAGCTTGCACCGGTCTGGAGTCGAAGCAAGAACTGCACATGCGCGCAAAAACAACAACAAAAAGACAGGTTTGAACGCTCACCGACAATCGGTCCAGTGAGTCGCGTTCAGCTTCGATTTCCGCCTCGACGTTATCTGAGCTGAAGCCTACGACGCAGGCAGGCCTTGCACGGGGTTTTCCGTAGACTGGAGAGCTACTCGATCATGGCGGCGAAAAGGGCAGATGCGGCTCAAGTACCTGTTTCAACTTGAGCGGCAACTTTGCGCGAGAGGAAGCAGACTAGTAAGAAAAAAATCCGGATGTAGCTACAGGCTACTTGTCGGGTGCTCCCGAGCCTTCCAGCTTGCGCACGGCTGCTGTAACTTGCGCGCGAAGGCGCCATCCTTACGATCGCGAGTTCGAACACAGATGTGCCAACTCCGCAGACGAGCATGAAATTTGCAACGCGTTTAAGTGGTCTCATCAGCTCACAGAATGACTAGAGACACGTCACATGACAAGTCTCCTTGAAGTTGTTGGATAAGCTAGTACTTCGATGTGAAGTCACATGACAAATTTCACACTAAAATCGGGGGATAGGGCAAACACCTGGCCTGTGTGCCTTTTACATACTGCGCTTGTGCCTGCTACATACGTGGTGCTATACCAAAGTACTCAAGTCAAATGTGCCGGACCGAGAACCCGGGCTAAAGCTCTTGTGCTGAACTTGGAACGTAAAGACTTGGTGAAAGATAACATTTGCGATTATTATCCAAACATTGTAAACAGTTGAAACAAAGATACTTTGTAGACTGATGAAACTCTTCTGAATGCGAGACAGATCTGAGTTCGCGAGACGGCTGAACAGAAAGGGCTTTTCAAAGGGTTTTTGCTCAAGAAGGCGCAGACGTATCAATGTTTCTCTGCTGTCTTTTTCAGGTATACAAACCTTCGACACTCGGAACTATTACCTGTGCATAACCACTCGTGATCGGCAGCAGCAGCTCAGCTAACAGCGCAGCGCATTTCAAAACAAACTCAGTTGCAGACAGCTTTAGATCTACTCACTTCGACTCGACACACTTGCTGAGGCGTAGATCATTCGCGATTTACGTCACGGGACATCGACATACATGTACCGTGCACACTCCGTTTTCATAAACGGCATCGCTTCCTGATAGCGGTGCATAACTGGTGCATAGCTATTGCACAGTAAGCTCATAGCTGACCTTCATCGTGCAATCTGCATAGCCGCTCCAGAGAAGTGCTCGTGCATTGATGATATCAGGCAGCAGCTATCGTGGCTGGTGATCGGCACTGCTCACACACAGTTCTGTCAAAGCAGACGTGCACGCATGCACGAAGCACTTACGCACTCAATTGCCGCACTGTGGGGCTACAAATGCTGCAGAAACTACGTAGAACGCATGATCGGTGCCAGCAGAAGTTTTGGTCCTTCCGAGCGCTTGCTACCGATCGCTACAGCACTAAACGTGCATGCAGCTGCAAAGGGCGTTGCCAACTGCCCGGGCGTTTCTAGTTGTCCCCAGTTGGGCACTTCGTAATTTGCAGGCTAAGCTGAACTTTGAGCTGCACACCTCGCCTTTCGGCTGTGCAAGTGCAACAGCACACATCACGCAGTGTTCGTAAGCACCTGCACAAAGAGACCCTTGCGGTACTGCAGCTGTCCCCTGAAACCTTTCCGCTCTCTCAGCAGGCAAACACAACTCTCACAGACGTTGCCAGGTGAGATCGCTGCTGCTTCTTGCTTATGAGGAGTGTTCAGCTGCAAAGTCACCTTTGAGCCAGGGATTGGTTTTGTCAAAGCTGATTGCAAGTGTGTTTGAAAGTAAAGACCACAACCATTCCTGTCTGTAGATCACAACTCCCAGAACCCAACGCCGACCACCATACCTTCCCACCAGCCAACAGATCTTTCTCTGAGAGCTTCTGGGACCAAGATACTATAAAGCTGAGCCTTATGTCGCGGTGGATCACGGCTGGCTTTGTTTGCCTGCACGCATCTGTGACGCTCAACAGCCGTTTTGAAGCTTTCTCGACGTGCTACCCGTCACGACAGCTCTGGACCGCCATCGGCTGCATTTTTCAGTTCTGCAAGATTGCTCGATTGCTGCAGCTCGTCTGCCTGCTGGACAGTTGTAGTAGGGATTCTTTTTGAAAATTTACAACTGCTGCCTGCTGCAGGGTGGGCTGACACTGCTGCCACCTGCTTGTATTGCCTCCTTCTTTCCCTGAACAATGATGCAGAGCTTCTGACTGTGTTGCTGACTGCCCAACTGTCACTCAGACTGGCCTGCACTCAGGCCTAGACTTGAGCCACTCAACTGAGGTATGTCAGATGCCATGCACACAAACCCATCCGGAGTGTCTGCGGTGTTCCTCCAGGCCTGGTTGAGGCCACTGCCTGCTTGTTGTGAGCCTTGTCCAATATCAGAGCTTCACAGCGGAGCTGATGCTTTTTGAAGGGGCTAGACAGGCAAGATCTTGAGCATTGTGTGTGTTTTGGTACATGTCTTGCATGACTGCACTAAACTATATGCAAGTTGCCATGAGAGACATTGCACAAGTACTGCAAACAGGCAATACATGTCATACAGCTCGCATGTGCACAGGTCACGTGATCTTGATGACGTGTTTCCCACAGGTGGGTCATGTGGAAGTGAGCAAGGTCCACAAGGATGGGGCTTTTGTCCCCCATGGAGCCAAGCACGTGCAGAAGTGAGATGACAACATGACAACTGGGCTCTTTTGTTCCTTCAGCGTCAGGTGTATATTGCAGCCTGACACTGCCTTGATTGTACCACTGTGTTGTACCTGGCTGCAGTGCAACATATGACGCTAGCACATGTACAGTTGTATACCTAGCTAGGCCCATGTGTTGCTGGTGTTGTGTCAAGGCACAGGGTATGTGACAGCAATGATTGACTTATGAGCCAGTGAGAACTCCTGTGACCAATAGCATGATGAATGAGTTGACTGTGATGATAGCCATGCATGCATGCAAGGCCTATGATCAAGCTGTGACCAGGCTTTGATGAGCTATGAATGTCATTCTCATAGCGGATACCTCGCTCATAGCGCGATCACACAGCAGTCACATCGCTAGGCTTCATAGGCTGCGCATCGCTATTGCATATCAGCTATGAAATCGAAACGCGGGCTATTACATGTACACCTGGCATGCTGTTGTGTGCCTGCGACGCACTGCGCAAGCAAAGCAAGTTCCCGGCGCAGTCGACCATTTGCAACTGCTGCAACGGCACCCGCTTGACTGCTCATCGATATTGCAGCGCGACAGAGGTCTCCGCATAAAAGCAAGGGTCGGCCAGGGAATCGAGCTTCAGACAGCCGTTCAAGCCGTGAAACTTGGAAGCGCACCTTACTTGCGTCTCTGGCTCTGCTTCTCACGCAGACAGAACAGCTACAGAGCAAGCTCTTCGCTCAGACTGCCAGGGCTGGCCTTGCTGCCACGCCCTATCGATCTTGGTCACGATAATCTATCCCCGCGAGCTGCCGAGTTCCTCGTTGAGCTGCTGGAGTTTTGCAACGGTAGGCACATTTGCCACGGCAATGCTGGACTCTACACGCTAGCATTGTTGTCGCCCAACTCCTCTATACATGCGTACCCAAGTCGCTTCAGTTGCGATCTGGAACATCAACCGCTGGTACTGAGCAGGGTAGTTTGAGAATGAGGAGCGGCAGACTGGCAGCATGCGTAATGATTGCTCTGTCATGGGCACAGTTCACCAGGGCACAAGATGAAAGCCCCAATGGCAGTCCAAGGATATTTGGAATCATGGTGACCCGCTCAGATTACTGGGTGATGCACACCTGGCTGGCTACACACGCGTGGCAGTTTGAGAAGCTTGTCATACTTGATGGCACATCAGAGTCACACTCGCAGTTTGTAGAGGCAGCTGCCAGCATGTACGACAATGTCATCTATGTCAATGAAAGGGATGTGGAAATGCCAGAGCGAATCACAGACAACAGCTTGAGAGGCGTAGCATGGTCACTGTTGCCTGATCATGAGGACATGATCGGCAGCTGGGTGGTTGTGGCTCATCCTGATGAATTCTTCATAGTACCATTTGCAGAATTGGCAGCAAAAGCAGACGCAGAAGACTACAATGCAATTCTTTTTGTCACCCTATACGCCCTGCCATATTCACAGGATAAGCAGCATCTTGAGAATGGCATCAATGCAGGCTCTTCCCACTTTGACATTCTGGACAGTGTACGCTACTGCCAGAGTGACTACTCCTGGTTGGAACACCGCATGCATAAGTATGACTCACCTCATCAGCGATGGGGTGACACCCATGCTCTAACCCGCCCGCAGCATTTCCCGCATGTCAAAGAGGCCCCTTGGAGGGGTTGGTACATCCATTACAAGCTACACAACTTTGACAGCGACGCGTTATCTAGTGATGGCACTTTTGTGCACTCCCGTTGGGCAACTCTGGGTCATTCAGATAGGTATGAGGAGCTTGACGAGCACCCATCTGTGCTTTGTTCCAACATGGTGCATGATTTGTGCAATTGGCCTCCTGAGGAGCCAACAGTCCCATTTGACCTTGTCTATGAGTTTTCGCATCACCCGGGCTTTGAAACATCTCCTGATGTCAGCATGTGGATGGGCCCCTGCAGCAACTGTCGAGCAGAACTTGGAACATTTTGTAGCATAGCGCAGCATGCAGCTGACCGTATTGAGTCAATATGATCAAAAACTTATAGAATAGCAGAGATGCAGGTCTCAGCAGAGATGCAGGTCTCACCTGAACTTGTCTGCACAGTGCTAGTGTAGTGTTTTGTCTCTTTTGTTGAAACCTTCATATGTTCAACAGTCTTGTTGTTTCAACTGTCTACCAAAAGTGTCACAATGAGTCGTGACTTTTATTTATCATTTCATGCTTGCAACCAGCTTGTTTCAAAGATCTCCCAAAACATGGTACGGCATTAGATCCAAGGTTTTTTCAGTTGTGCCTGTTCAGCTGACGTCAGGGCAATCGCTGCGTCAGCCTGTACGTTTGCAGCACAGTCAGCTCATTTGACCCTGGTCAGGGTCGTGACATATCAGCACTTGCTCATGGGGCTCTTGTGTCACTACACATACTCACCATGATTCATAAAACTCTGTTTTGCCTCAATTTCTGTAAGAAACACCTTGTCACTGCGGCATATACAATGCCATCAGCACATAACATTGCACAACATGTAAATGCTGTACATGCCTATTATGTTTCCAACCATAGCATCATTGCTGCAGAACAGCAACACAAATTTCTGGAAACAGGCATTGCGGCTCAGCCTGCGAGTCTGCAGCATACTCTCATAACAGCTGCAATTCAAGGCTGCATGATTCCTAGACTCAAAGCTTGATGCTTGCGTGATGGCTCCATTGCTTCTTGTCAGTTTCACTTGATCCTGGGCAAATTGCACATGTGATCAAGGCTATGGAGGGCTGACACCAACATTGCGTCTTCACACACAGCAGCAAAGCGCTTCCTTTTGTTGAAACCATGCCTTTGTTTTGTGCAATCTGATTGCCACTGCTGTCAAGACAAGCCCAGAACCCTTTGTTACTTGAGTTTTGGTTTGCATGAAACTTTCTTGAGTTCACACTGCGCGTCGCCTGTTCCCAGCTCCATATCTGGTACTGAAGGCTGCAGCCTGCCGTTTTATATAGCTGTCATCATATTACAACTGGGTAAGCAACATTGACCAAGTTTGCTTGTGCCAAATTGCTGAGGTCTGTCAGATGCCCTGTAGGTTGAGCTGGCCATTGAGAGTGTTGTTAGAGGCAATCATAAGCAGCCTCGACCCGTTTGGTCTTGATGTGATCAACCCCGCCCACTGTTCCCACCCCGGTCCCCTTCCCCATGCCCACTGTCTCTTGCAGTCTGCAAGCGCTGTCTGTTGCTATGCTGTTCTGCTGTAGTAATTTGCTCTGCTGTCGCAATGCACTGCTGCAATCTGCTGTTGCAATCTTCTCTGCTATCGCAGTGTGCTCTGGCAATGTGCTGTTGTAATATGCTCTTCCAAGTCAGTTTTGCAGTTTGCTCTGCTGTTGCAATCTGCTGTTGCAATCTGCTGTTGCCATCTGCTGTTGCAACTGCTGTGCTGTTGCAAGTTGCTCTGCTGTTGCAATCTTCTCTGCCATCGCAACATGCTCTTGCAATCTGCTGTTGCAATCTGCTCTGCTGTTGCAGTTGCTGTGCTGCTGCAATCTGCTGTTGCAATCTGCTGTTGCCATCTGCTGTTGCAAACTGCTGTGCTGTTGCAAGTTGCTCTGCTGTTGCGAGTTGCTGCTGTTGCGAGTTGCTCTGCTGTTGCAATCTGCTCTGCTGTTGCAATCTGCTGTGCAAAGGGCACATCACTTTTGCTGCCACTGCCAAAAGGCAGCTTGCAGAGATGCAAAAAAAGTCCAGCGCATCATCCCTTACACCACTGAGCCAAACGCCTTACGTCAAAATTTTAAAAGCTGTCTTTCTGCCCTCAGACAGAGACAAGTAGGGGCAAGTGACTTGACAAGTGCATATCATCATCATCATTACCATCATTCATAGTCTGCAAATTGACTGTAACCTGTGAATGTATTGCCCCAACAGTGTGCGTATGAGCTGTGGCGAGTTTTGTGTTTGCGCACCACAGCAATCAAGGATGGTTTTTCACTCACAGCGCAGATGGTGACTGTCGGCTGTAAATGCATTGTTCCCACACCTATGGTTGTCTCTCCGCCTGCTCCTGCTCCTGCTGTTGCTGTTGCTGTTGCTGTTGCTGTTGCTGTTGCTGTTGCTGTTGCTGTTGCTGTTGTGCGTTGTGCTGATTGCTCCTTTAGTGAATGCTGCTGATATTGTTGGCACTGCTGATGTTGCTCTTAACCACGTGCAAGTGCTTCTGATACCACTGACCCTTGCATTGCTGCATTGTCTGAACTTGCTGGTCTGTATGATCACGCAATATATGTTGTTCCCAGTGCAGCGTGTAACTTGCATAGTTGAAAAAGGTACTGTCATGTCATAAACCCTCGACGTGTGGCTGCATCTGATCTGAGTTTATCTTGTCTTGCAAACGAATGCCATGCAGATCTCTGATACAACTTTTCTTTTTGCAGCATATGCAGTGCTGGACAGCCATGCTGTCTGGCACAAATGTTTTTAGCACTGCATGATACATTGCAACTGCACAATCTTCTCAATTTATTCATTCATGAAAACATCAAGTCAAGCAGCTAGGGTTTCGCCGCATAGGATCAGAAAAGGCAGTCATCGTTTCCAAACACAAATAACACAGCATCATAACTTGACAGCTCCTGCAACTGATACACCCCCCCCCCCAAAACGCGTCACTTGATGCAATCCTTCAACAGTCAGGCAGGAAAACTACAACTGCGCATGAAAAGCAGCATCATTCCTTCATAAATCCACAAATGTTCATGGAAATTTTGTCCTAGACATGCCTTACTAATGGAACGCTGTTCACAAGACGTTGCGACACAGCAGTAGAAGAAAGACGCTCACTCACAACAACTCACTGCAGACATTTTAGTCGAAATCATGAGGACACATAACAGGCAGCATCAGTACAAAGAGTGCATTGCAAGCAACATGCTTGCAGCAGAAAAGAAAGACCTGACCCAACTTAACATACCTATCCTACCCTTGCTTTGCGCTACAGCTAGCTAGCAAGCTATCAGCAACACCCATACGTCAAATGTTGTCAGCAATGAGCATCTGTCACAGCTGCACGTGCCTTACACTATCTGTCGTCTGGGTGGTGTTTGGAACCATACTGCACATCAGTTGAACCTCTTGGCCTATATCCTCGTCTTGCACATACTTTGCCCATTCTAGCGCGTATTCGCAGAATGCATGATCCATGCCTTCTTTGCAGAGCCAGCCAAAAGCGCAGGTGCCCGTCATGGAAAAGTCTAGATAGTCATTTGGCTTGGGACCGTGGAAATGTACAATGTATGATGTGCTGAGAAAATCGTGATACGGCTTGGCGTTGAACTCCTGTGTCAGTTTGGTATCCTTCACCTGATGCTCATAGAATTGATTGATTGCTCCTTGATCGCCAGGCCCATATCCTGCAACAAATTAGAAATGCAGATCAAGTTTACTGCAAAAACTTGTTTCATTTGATGAACTGGAAATGCAGGTCCAGGACAATCTAAAATGACGCAAAAGATTATAAAGCTGAGCCCGCTATTGCTTCTGACTTAGTGAAAATGGGCAGCTCAAGCCATATTGACTGCGCACAAAGGCACCAATATGCAAGACAAAGCAGCGTAACATGCATCTGCTCTGGTGTCACACTGAACGCTGTGTGATAGTGATGATTGATAAATGATGCTGCAACATGAATGCCTTGGTCTCATAAGCATCTTGTGAAAGCAGTGTTGACAGCCTTGTGCAGATTGAAATGCAGAAGGCTCACAAACATCAAGTCCAAGCAGCTGCTGACCTGGGAAGAATAGA
Organism: Trebouxia sp. TZW2008; assembly: GCA_002118135.1. Lineage (NCBI taxonomy): Eukaryota > Viridiplantae > Chlorophyta > Trebouxiophyceae > Trebouxiales > Trebouxiaceae > Trebouxia > Trebouxia sp. TZW2008. The sequence continues at coordinate 118,419 of BDIU01000135.1, forward strand.
CCATTGGCGTTGTTGAAGATGAAGTCTAGGAAGCGCTCATATGATGACCGAAGGGCTGGCAGGTGCATCAGCATGATGCCAGCATTGTATGGGAAATGATCAAAAGCCTCTGAAGCCATTCCAATTGTGCCAGGCAACGGGAGATTGAATGCATCAAGCGTCAGAGGCCTCCTGAAGAAGATGTCCGCGTCTGAAAACAAAACGTACTCATACTGACTAAGCACCGGCAAGACCGGGATGTCGATTCTTTGCCATGTGCCGATTTGCATGTCTGCGTTGGCGTAGAGGTGACTGTGCTCGATGTTGCTGGTCTGACTTGCTGTGAGCATCGCCCGCATGCGATCAGCCCACTTTGGCGACTCATGTATGATTGTGATCCCATGACCCTGCAAGGCAAGACACAGATTCAGATTTGCCGGTCCACTGCGAACTGGTGAATTGTTGCTGTAGCAAAGTGGGATGCTGTGAGATCTGATTGTTCCTGATGATGCTTAGGCAGATGTGACAAAAGCAGCAGAAGCTTGCTTACAGCAAGGCTGAAGCTTACTGACCTTATGCCATGGAGCTTCTATGCAAAGCCATGCGGTGTAAATGCAATTGCAAAATTGTTGACAAACTTCCTATAGCAAGAAAAGGTCCAAGACATGCTGCTGTCATATTTAAAAATGGAGACGCCAGTGCATTGGCCAAGCATTCTACAAGCTCCAAACACCAAGTTGCATTGCCAAAACTCACAAAATTGAGATCTCTGCAGACAGCTGTTGCTGCTGTGTGCTTTAGCAATGCTCTCATGCTCTGTTCAAGCCATGAGCAAAGAAGATTCATGTCATGAGCAGAAGTGACAGACGAGGCGCATTTCTCACCATTTGATTATGGGGGGTTTTGGCTGCCCACAGAAAAAGACTTGGGATAATGAAATATGTCAAAATAAAGTCACTCAAGGTAAAAGTTGGAAACAAATGTGGCTCACCTCTAGCCACTTGATAATGGGCGCTTTGCGGCTGCCAGCAAAAAGGCAGTAGGGCTTCAATCTCCCATGCCCATGATCCAGCCCACTCCTAACAGCAGCCTTAAGCATGTAGTCATACGGAGAGCTCCAAGAGTTATACGTGAACACCCATGGCAGCTGATACAATGGCAGCACTTCTGACAGTGGAACGTTGCCTCCGTTGTAGTATGATGCCCAAGCATCATGCCGCTGTCTTTCAAGAATGATCATTGCTGAAAAGCTTGACACAGAGTTGCCAATGAACTTGTTTGCTGCTAGCGCCATGTAATAGTCGACACAGGCCACTTGCTCCCGACCAAGCTGGGAGCGTGAAGATGACGATGTGTTGTGCTCTGGGTACAGGAATGTGTCTGTGACCACGTGATAGCCCCCTGAAATCAAGTCCATCAGCACCTGTGTAGCATTTGACATATCTTTGACCCGGACTGTAGAATTAAAGGTTTGTTGCAGTGGGAGCTTTCAGGCTGGAAGCATGTTGCACAATCAGCGACGGAAACAGGTCACAACTGCTTTGCATGGTGCAACAGCTATGTTTAGGAATTGCATGGCAGACATGGCAAGCTACATGACGCTTTGTAATCTTTCACAGGTGTGCTGGCTCAAACTTCAGCAACAAGCAGCTTGGTGCATAGCATGCATCTGAGCTGCATAAGCACAAACAATAATGAAATTGAAGCACATGAGAAATAAAAATCAGCAAAGACGTGTGCAAGCACCTGCAAACAACGAAGCTGCCGCAACATAGTCTATAATCTATATCTGCAAGCATAATTGGTCACCTTCTTGGCAAGCGATGTCGAGGCTTCTTTCAAGTAAGAAGTAACTAAGAAGCAGGTCACAACTACTGTGCACGCTAGAAGAGCTACATTGAGCTACAGCATAGCAGACACAAAAGCTTGCAGGCTGCATAATGCTTTGACATTGTGCAGGTGGGCCAGTCACCTTTTTGACAAGCGATGTTGATGCTTCTTTCCAATAAGAGGCAACATACAGGGGGCTGTCCTGGTCAATCGTCTTCCCCCTGAAGTGCTCTGCCAGACTGAAGGTGGTGTTGAAGCAATTATCTCTTACAACACCATCCTGTGCAGTAATCAACGCCCTCATCAGTGTTGACATGCATTCTGGTGAGATACTATGACGCAGCTAGGTGCATACATATGCAACACACTGCCTCAAAAAGGTTGGGCCCAAAAACAAACAGGCAGAACAGGTTTTCATTGGCTTAATCATGTGAGTCAGTGCTTCTAAGGTGGAATAACTAGCAGAGCATCACAGCAAGCCCAGCTGAAACTCAACCACTGTTTTGCTCATTGTTGTCACAAAAGTGCCAATGCTAAAGATGATGACACCTTGGTGCAGCATTGCAGTCCGGACTTTTTCAACGTGCACAATGCTCTGGTTGACTTGAGGTGCTATTGCAAGTTCTGTGGTTTACCTGGATATGGCTCCACCGTTGGCAATGAGACAGCCAGTCGCTTTCAATCCTCAAGTGCACAAAAGAGAAGCTGTTGCTGCTGCTGCTGCTATGTGCAAGCAGCTTATTCACCCCACTTTGCACAAGGGCATTCAGAGCTGCGCTTGGCCGCAGAGCATCTACCACAGCCCAAAATTGCCATTGCTGAGTTACAACCTCTGTTGGCGGGAGCCGAAACAGTGTGCAGTCCAGCTTTAAGTGATCCTGATCAGCAAAGGTTGCAAGCCACTGCAGCATTTCGCCAGCTGGCGCATCTGATAGCTTGACATTGTGATACTGGCTGAGCAATGGTGCATCCTCTGGCTGAATTGCTGCAATGCCAGACTGCTGCAAAGATTCCAACAGAAACTGCAGTAACAAAAGCTAAAGTCAGCCATTGCCAACAGCAACTTTTGCATATTTGCATGCAGGTGTTGACACCGTCAGCATTCAGATTGAGGTAGGTTGATCATAATACTGGGTAGAGATTGCAGACAGCAAATAGAAGCTGCAAGAATGGTCAAAAGCAACTCTAAAAAAGCTCGAGCGTGCTCAAATATACGCTTGCCCTCCAAAGCATTTCTGCCTTGACTATGTTGACATTTCCTCACCTCAACGTCGTAAAGCTCTGAAAGAGGGGCCAAGCCACTTATTTCACCAAGATTCCATTCATCCGCTGTCTGTGCGCCGTTCATTAAAGCGTATGGGAGGACAGCAGAACGACCCAGTATGTGCGCGAACAGTATGCCAAACACCAAGGCAATGCGCTGGTTCGCGAACCCATTGCACAGCTCAAATCGTAACGTACGAGATGCTTGCAAATTAGAGGCTTGCGAGCTGGATGCGTCAAGACCCGTCAGCGCTAGGTCGCCGTTTGCTGTTAGTGTTTGTTGGCAGAAACACTGCTGCGCGAGGGCAGCGATGACGCACAAAGCAAGGCAGAGCGCCCGATCTGAGCTGCTGCGCATGTTCTGCTCCGACTAACTCAGCGCGATGGCTGACAGCTGCGAGAGCGTGAGTGTACATACGTAGCATCCATAGCTGTGGTATGTCGAACCAGTCCGGTCAGGCGAGCCCTGTTTGGACCGGTCTCAATGCTGTACAAAGCTGCTTGCAATGGAATATCGCCCAATGATCCTGCAGTGCCTGAACTTGCGCTCAATTGAGGGCACTCAAGCGCAGAAGTACACGACCCGGGTGTCTCGAGAACGAGTGTCAAACAACGCTAATTAGGAGACGCTATTGGAGCCCTGTGCTATGTGACGCCAAACGTAGAAAGTCGCTTTATCGAAATTCGCCTTTTGCGGTCAAGCATAGCATAGCATAGGTCTGTAAGCTTGCCGCTCATCTGCCGACAGTCTCAAGGTCGTACCCCTTTCACGTGGACGGCCGTTACCGTCGCATATGAGTAATCTGTAGCTGCCTCGTCACATCCGGGCTGCGCGTCAAACTGATGCTGTACGTGATTTGCTGGACCGCGGAATCGTACGGTACTTAGTGCTATACATGTCGTGACTCAAAGTTGCGTAACGCCTGCAGATGCCCATTCGATCATGACTTCTAGGTTTTGAATTAGGAATTGGACCTTCATTGGCGAACTTCGCAAGCAATGATCGGCAACTCGTTGCCCACACGCAAGGCGTGGGACACGTAACCAGCGTGCTGCAGCATCACCAGGCAGACTTCTTCTACCAACAGTCCTTCACGATTTCTCATGGCCAAGCACGGATGCTTCAAACCTCCAGTCATTCCAGGTGGATGATAGCAATGCGCCTGACCTTTTTTAGAGTAAAGGCAAACTCACAGCACGAGATGTGTTACTGTCAACTGTCATCATGATCATTTGCTGCCACCTCAAGGCGCCTCTGCTTGACGTCACCAAACTAGACATCCTCCCAACTTTTCTGACTGGCATGCGCTGTATATGGGATCACACATCAGAGGGCAGCATGCCACATGCGCTCTTGCTGTAATTTTGAGCGGCCACAACTCTACTGGCAGTGCTTTCCTGCTTTCCTGCGCGTTTTGAGGCAGCACTGAGTTTGCACAACAGCAGGCTCAGCTTGACAACAAACTGCGCAACAGCAAGCTCTGCACAACAGCACTGCGACTCTTTGCCTCCACTTGTCATGTTTGACCATTTGCCTTGAAGTACAGACAGGTAGCTACATAGCTGCAGTGCACTTGAGCTTGGTGCTGGCTTGCTGCATGTTGGACAAAACAACGAAATTAAGTGTCAACTTGCAGCGCTGAGAGCAAGCATGCTGATCTTGCACTGACTGATTTCAGTTAACCCGCCTTGATGTATGCAAGCATATTGCACTATTTGTAGCACAAACCAGCAAGCAAATACTAATGTGCAGCAACACATCTTTGCAGTTATGTGCACAGCTGCCTGCACTGCATGCAGCACAGAATTCTGTCCAGAGAAAGTGTCCCGCACAACGATACATAACACTACGCTTTGTGCACAGCTCGCTGCAGTGTGTGTAGCACAGACTCTTGTCCAGAGATGGTGTCCCACAACACCGTACCTGACACTACGCTTTGTGCACAGCACGCTGCACTGAGCGTAGCACCGAGCTGTGTGCATAGGTTTGTCCAGCAATGCATTGTCTAGCTGTGTGCACAGCTTGCTGCAAGGTGCGTAGCACAGACACGTGTGCAGAGGTTCAATGTCCAAAGCAACATACTGTGTAGCTATGTGCGCAGCATGCCCCACTGTTTGAAGTACAGATGTTACGCAGAAACTGGATGCCCAACAACACATTGTGTATTTGTGTGCACAGCATGCTGCACTGTGTGCATTAAGTACTAGTGTACAGAAACATTGTCCAGCAACACACTGTATAGCTATGTGCACAGTGTGCTGGTTTGCAGTAGCACAGACGTGAATGCAAGATCTTAGTCATTTGAGGCTTCTGCCCACCCAGTTGCCATGTTGCATGGAGCAAGCCTGGTTGTAAGCAGTGCACTGCTTTGCCGTCCTTAAGTGGAGACCTGGAACCCCTGTAGCATGCAATTCCCAAGCTGCCTCTTCAGACATAGGCTCGCGCTGTGACGCCTGACGGCATAGACTTTTCTGTTTTCTGCACTATGCATGGCAGGCACTTGACAGGGAACTGCTGTCAGTAATATGCTGCTGGGCTAAGCTGCTTCGATCTGTTCAGTCAAGCACGGCGTCAAGAGGCTGACTTACAGTCCATTTGCATTGACTGGCTCATCAATGGTTACGCCATGATCTGTTGTGATGGGAGCTTCTGTTAGTAGAAGCAGTCTGGGACTGCCGCCTTCACAGAATATTTTACTTTACACTGTCACGGAGCAGATTCAGGGCCTCCAATTTAGCAGCTCATGCTCACAAGCATAGTAACATGCAAGCAAAGCAACTTGCCTGCCATTGTGCGTCTGTTGTGTGCAGCTATGCTGGCTGTGCGTGGTGAGCTGTCAGGGCTGACCATTAAGTTTGGTTACTAGGTGACCTGTGCTCTGGCTGCGCTGTCAGCGTCAAGCAGTTTGAGACTCAGAGATCACTTGGGGCATGAGAGTATCTGTGACACCACTCACACCTAAGCTGATGCATATGCCGCACAATACTGCACAGCGTCAAGCAGTTTGTGTGATCCATTGCATGATCTGGGCTGAATCAATGACTGCAAGGATGAGTTGAGCGTCCAATGTGCCTTTGGGGCACATCAGATCAAACTTGTTGGCTGGCCAAAGGATGTAATCATTTTCTGTCACTCTGTCTTTTAGCCGCCAACGGCAGCAATGCAGGTCATGAAATTTTCTCAATGAAAAAGGAATACCATGACCCATGAAACGTTTTACTGGTCTCCAGCTGGTGGTCAGTGCAGCGAAGTTCAGAAGCATGTTCAACACGAATGTCTGCGCATGTGAAGCTACATGCCAGCCGCTGACGCAACGCGGCAGCTCTTTCGGCAGTCTGCCGTCAGGGGAGCTGGTTTGGCCAGTCAGTCTGCCCCCTCTCAAAAACCCCTTGATGACAGCTGTGGCTTCAGCGCCTACTGATTGCTTTACTCATTATCTAGTCACATGACGCATGTGAGAGGCCGCGCAGGATCTCGCAATTGGTGGAGACCGTTGACAGGCAAGCGTGCACAGCTGTCTGGCGCGCGATTCTGCGTATCGATTGCGCAGATTGCCTTGTTGGTGCGGAGAAATGCCGCATCAGTCGGTATCGCACGCTCAAGGTCGAACGCGACAAGCTTCGGCTTCTGTTCGGATCCCGCTGTTTGCCATCGCGCTGTTCACAACTCTTCTTTTGATCCACCATTTCCCCGAAGTTACGTCCGACAACTTGTCGAAAGTTCACATAGATTCGTGGACATCTAGCCAAGGAGTCGCGGAGACTTTGCAGTCGGATATCTCAGGTGACCAGCTACGCTTGTTGTTACAGCTTCGACCACGGCCATGCTTTCACTTGCCGCAAGGAGCAATGATCTGCTTAAGCTTAGTTGCATTCCTGCTTGCCATCTGATGTGGCAGAACACGACGGTGCAGTCGTTGTGGTTGCTCAAGCTTTGCAACTACACGCAGCAAGTCAGGTCTTGACTGTCTGGCTCTCTTCTCACTCAATGCTGTATTTGCAGGCGTGGCACGGTCGCGAAAGCTTCTGCAGTTGCATTCTGATAGGACTGGGCACCCAAGTCGAAGAGTTGCAGCAGCACAGAGTGGACGCAAAGTGCATCTAACAGCGTGGGAACTAGCTGACGCAGCCAGGGATGGCAGTGCCCTATCTTTGCATGAGCTTCGGGCAGTTGTAGACAGATTTGCCAGGTCAGTCTGCAAAAACATTGGTCTGTGTTGTTGGCTGTTATGCCAAGGGCAAGCCTTCATACGCACTTTTGACTCATGCATGCCAACTTGAATGATTATATTTGCATGTGTCACACAGCTCAAGCGTGATTGCTTGTACTCTTGTATGTTTATCATATGAGAAATGTCAGCATGCCAGCTTGTAATGCTGAATTTTCCTTTCTTATAGTGTCAGCACCAGTGGTTGCCTTGCATCGCTTGGCGGCATGCTTGGGCTTATCGCAATGCACTTGCTAGACAGCTAAGGCGGTGCAGCTCCCGACGCGATTTTGTCATGACATGCTCTGAAGAATGCAGTCTGGGCTTGGTGGAAGCTTTGCAACATGTTCCCTGCTGACCACTTCTTGTGCGGCTGTAGGTTACTAAGCACTTCAGACAGCTATGAAGGGGATGCAGCGCTGTTTCTTGAAGAATTTGAGCAATCTCAAAGTGAACACTTGCCTCTAGCAAGGAGCACAGAACCAACACCAGCATTGGCAACCACTCCTGCATCTGCAACACCATCAATTCAGTCAATATAGTTCTTCATCAGCCAACCAGGCTGTTTCGAGTGTGCATGGGATACAAACGCTAGATGGCGAGGTTCCTTATGCTTCACACTACTATACAGGCTGGCAACTTGGGAACCGAAACATCGCAGACCTTTGATCTTGAACCCGACATCTGATGTATTTTGGCGCTGACAACACATGGGAAGATCGCAGCAACGCCAGCAAACAAGGCCCAGCATTGCTCTGAAGTTCAGCTTGTCTACTGAATTATCATAATTTCAGGATTATCATAATTGAGTAGATTAGACCAGGGTTGTCATCATCATGTAGGTTTTATGAAAATTTTCCATCAGTCTTTTGAAATGCGTAGATGTAGTCCATTCTGTGACCCTGTAGCTGCAGTTTATATGGTATTTTTTGCAATCCTGTGTCCAATCAACATATATTGTTGACAATTTGTTAAAGTTTGCTAAACGCCACGTTTCTTCGAAACTATATGGCAGCGTTAAATCTGCACAGACATAGGGCTCGTATGTTCTGAAGGCGCAAGTTCAATAATAGAAGCAAATAGAAGACAGGTCAAGATGTGGATCAGTAAAGAAACGGCATGTAACGAATGTCACCTGTGCAAGCATCTGTAAAATCCACAAACAGCTCTTACGTATCTATGCGGAATAGTGTGGCATATGCATCAGCTGAGGTGTGAGTGGAGTCACAGAAACTCTCATGCCCAAGTAGTACCTCTGAGTCTCAAATAGCTCTTAAAGAACACAAAGACCGGATCACGGACACACAACGCTGCCTTTCTGAAAACAGTGGAGAAATCTGTCAATATGACTCTGCTACCTAAAGACATCTCAAATCACAGCATCAAGCACGTGTGCAGAAAAAGCAGACATGAAACACCACACCATTACAATGGTATGCCAACACAACTGAGACAGTCAGGGTGATACTGTTGTCCCACAGCTTGCATTGATTCTCTGAATTTTGACAAGTCCCAATCCTGTAAGTCCCATTCAGCGCTCTGCTGCTGAAGATGAATTGCGGTTTGCTTACACAGTGGAATGTTCTGATCAACAAGTGTAAATAGTGCTAGAACAAGTGGTTCCCATGAATGCCTGCATGGCACACAGCATTGTTCCATTCAGCAATGGCAATGTGGCCGCTAAATATACAAAATATCTGGAGAAATAGTCAGACCATGTAGCACGTGCTTTTGCCTGTGAAGGGCCTCAGACCCACAAACGCAGCAGTGACAGACTGCTTGCTATGGTTCAAGCTAGACGCACTATGTTTGGTACTTGATGTGCATGAAGGTGGTGGCTTGTACATCGCATTTACTGAGGAACAGACAGGAGCAGGACACATGCTGACTACAGTCAAGACGACCTCCAAACCCAGCTCATGCATATGTGAGTGTGCAGTCTTGTGAATTGGAAACAAGCAGAGTTCTGTTGTGTGTACGCACTTGTGTGGATTCAATGTAAGCTGACATTTGCTATGACATGTTAGAAAGAGGCATGAAGGCAGCCCTGGAAAACTGTAGGCTAAGCACAACATGCTTGAACGGGTACATGCAGATCATGAATGTGGGGGACTTGCCTTTTGACAAAAGATGACACAACAGCAAACTTCTGTGCTGTAGACAACTGCACTGGAGTCTGCGGAACTATCTCATCATGGCTGCTATTATTTGGTGGGTCAGGAACCTGCAGTACAATATGCATTGACGAACGCACATTGTGGCACCCGCGTGTAAGTGAAACAAAATAGCCATGCATTGCCATACAAGCATTTTCTGTGCTGTAGAAAGTTATGCTGGAGTGCGTGGAACTATCTCAACATCGCTGCTATTACTTGGTGGGTCAGGAAACTGCAACAAGACATGCACCGATGGACAAGCATTGTCAGAACCCAAAACTGGATTTGGACAAGAAATTGCTTTGGGCAGACTTGTTGGAAGTCATTGCATTGCTTATGTCTACACCTAGCCGAGCCATAAAAACACTAGAATGCATGTACATGATAACCACAATGATGATTATGACTATCACAACTGGGTATGGATGAATGTTCTTGTCACAACTGCTGCAATATTGGCATGATTGCTTGAGATGGGAACATGATACAGCAAGAGGTATATTCGACAGCAGCCCAGTCGACAAGGCACCATGCATACTGTGTGGTCTTCTGTGAGCATTTGTGTCTCAACGGTCATATCCCAATACATCATGGCTGCAAATCATATTTCATGCTCCTGAGCTATGCTGGGCAGTAGTGACATGCAATTATTGGCTATTGCACACTACGCCCCAATGCTGCTCTGTGAACCTCACAAGTCACGTATAGCAATGTTTAAACACTGAGATCCTAATGTCTCGTCGAGCGAACAATCCTGTCGCTGTCATCGCAGATCACTTCTGCGACATAGTGCTGATTGATTACAAAGTGAATCTACCAGGATCAACAGAACTTCCGGTTTTCATTGGCAAATGGTGGCTCTCACCTGTGTAGCAACAACAAGCAGCGCTAGCAGCAGATGCGCGACTTGAACCCGCCACCTCCTCTGATCTTCTTCTTCAGCAGGGCCCACATCACACAAATGCCCCACCAGGAGGGCTATTGCACTATCCTGGCCTGCCCTGGCCTGGTGCTCAGGGCACTCCGAAACCAGGCATGCAAGCGCTTGACACGCTTGGTCTAGCACTGCTGAATCTGAGTGAGATAGCAGAGAGACAACTGGTGCTATTGCTTCTGTGCATGCTTGCTGAGCAGGGGTATGATCATCTACCAAACACGCCAGCGCCTTACAAAGTTGCCCTGCAACAAAAGCTGCGTTATCAGGTTGCCAGGCTGGCGTTTGGAGCGTACTGTACAGTGCTACAGTGTCTGAGAGCGATAGCAGAGAAGCCACTGGTGTGATTGCTTCTGTGCACGCTTGTTGAGCAGGGGCGCGGTCATCTATCAAGCATGCCAGCGCCTTACAAAGTTGCCCTGCAACAAAGCTTTGAAGCTTACTTGCCAGAAAGCAGCACTGTGATCTCCACAGGCTTGTCTACCTGGACTTTAGTTGGTGCATACAGTAGTATAGAAAGGGGCACTGACATCCTCACAGGCAGATGTGCATGTCTGCACAAGACCTTTGACGTACAGTGTCACAAACACAAGGTCTTACCCTGATGCTCAATAAGCTGGCCTGACAATGCACGAGTTGCCCCTGCACTACAATTCATCAGGTTTTGATTCCCACCACATTCAGCGCAAGAAAATCTTGGAACCCTAAACCCTACAATCTAATCAATTTCCCCAACAAAATAGAACTGTAAAGTTTTCTTAGGGTTTTTCCAAACCCTACCGCCTGTAACCTGATGAATAATAATGTCAGGGCACGAGCTGTGTCACACACACCCAGCTATGCGTCATCATTCAGGTGACTGTGATTGCTATTGTGACCTTATAATCATGATTGCCAATGGGAGTACAAGCAAGGCACTGACAATCTCAGACAAACTTACATGCAGCCTCTGGATCAGCAGCGGGTTCTGACTGGTTCAGGTGCAGGGCTGCCTGGCATAGCCCTGCTGGGGCCCCTGCCTGAACAGCCCTGTCCTGGTTGGGCAAGCTGTTGTCTGTCAGGGCTGCCAATGCTTTCATGGCCTCGATGCTAGCCCTACAATCAATCAATCAATCAGTAGCGGTCAGACGGTCCCAGCAACGGGTTATGCAGACACTGTCAGTGTGAGTCAACACTTTTCTGCTGGATGCAATACCTGCAAGCAACAAATGCCAAAACTTAGACAGATCAATACCAATGCAAAGCAATTAATTCCTGCCATGGGGGCATCAAATAGTCCTGCAACAGCAAGAGGTGCATCTGCATTGCTGCTGACGCGTGTTTGTGCAAGCTGCTGACGCCTTGATGGCTTCAAAGCTAGCTCTGCAAGAAAGCAGCAAGCAGTCAAATCCAGACAAACCCATTGATGCAAGCACAGCAAATTGTTCCCCAAATTCAGTTTGGCAAATGCATCATGGCTTTACCTGCTATTTGAGGTTGATGCTGTGGCAGCAGTCAGCAGTTGCACCACCTTTTCTATCACACCAACATCAGCAGCAGCGTCTTGGTTGATGCCGTTGTTGGCCACCACACTAGCCAAAGCGTTTGCAGCATTGGCTGCTGCTGGGTTGTGAGGGCCGCCACGCAGTAAGTCACACAGCGGCACCAGACCTTCTGCTTGCCTGCAGCCAGAGAAGCTTGTAATAGCCACACCAGATGACGCGAGCCACAGCACGTGCAGCTCCAACTTTGGGCATAGTGGCTACAGCATTTGCAGCGTTGGCCACAGCTGAGTTGAGCGGCCCACCGCTCAACAGGTCACACAATGGCACCAGACCCTTAGCTTGCCTGCAGAATATCAGATCTTGTGGCTGAATGTGTTTGAGCCGCATCGCCCTAGTGTTGCTACTTGAGCTTTGACACCAAAGTCAACACGGTCAGCTTGCTAGTGTGCTCCTCGCACAGTCAACAGCTTGACCTACCCTTCTCGTATAAGTGTTGTCAAGCTAAGCTTTTGACCTTCACTGCTTGTTTTGGATGAGCTGCAAGACAAGACGGGTCGAGAGCTGGAAAGAGTATCTGTAGCACTGACCGCTGCTGGGTTGTGAGGGCCGCCGTTTAGTAGCTCACACAGCAGCGCCAGACCCTCTGCTAGCCTGTGATACATCCAAAACAAGCAGTGAAGGCCAAAAGCTTAGGTTGGCAACACTTATACGAGAAGGGTGGGTCAAGCTTCTGACTGTGTGAGGAGCACACTGACAAGTTGACTGTGTCGACTTTGGTGTCAAAGCTCAAGTAGCGACACTAGGGCGTTGCTAGGTTAAGGCTTCCAACCCAGAAGTTGCAGGTCAAGGGTTTCTGCCAGACCTGGCATAATTTTGTACTGCCAGTTATCCCAACTTTGGGGCTGGCAGGTTTTGCCAAACCTGACAGCACCCTTCACTGTAGTGGTAGTCAGCGTAGTCTGTGGCTGTGTGAACTGGGGGCAGATCATGAGGCGCATACAGGCTGTCAGAAGTGCTAGAGTCGCCCCCCGAGATGACCTGGGAAGGCTTCTCATGGAGAGCTTCTTTGTTGTCTGAGTGGTGCAATCCAGAGTTCAATCGCTGAAATGCTGCTGAGACGTCGGACTTGTCTGAGGTGGTGTCTTCCGATCTAGCTGGTTCAAGGTTGTCAGGTGCAGCAGATGCAGGACTTGAGCCTGAAGAGCTTCTTGAAGTGGGGCACAGACGCACAATAAGGGGCAGATATGGCTGAGCTGCTGACTTAGAAAAGAGCTTATCAGGACCAGCTACAGTGTCTAGGGTCGGGTCAAAGGGCTTCCAAGCAACCCATATCTGACAGCATCTTGGTTGGCAGTGTGATTGCAGACCAAAGCAGAAATGGCAAGAGCTGCCGACTTGGCTGCCAGTTGAGCAGGGCCAGCAGCTAAAGTACGGTCAAGGACCCATCAATGCACACAGTACAAAACTGCAGTCTCAAACAGACAAGTGACATTACCTGACAGCGTCTTGATTGCGGTGTGCTTGCAGACCAGGGCACTTATGGCAAGAGCTGCTGACTTGGCTGCCACTTGATTGGCACCATGGGATTTGAAATAAACGTACGTAGGGTTGTCTAGGGCTGTTGTATGAGCCATATCTGACAGCGTCATGATTGGCAGCATGATTGCACACCCAAGCAGAGATAGCAACAGTTGCTGCATTGGCTGCCAATACGCGAGAAGTATGGAATACAAGAAATTTGTACGTAGTCAACTAGGGTTCCTGAGCCATACCTGACAGCGTCTTGGTTGGCGGTGTGATTGCATACCAGAGCTGAAATGGCAAGAGCTGCCGACTTGGCTGCCAGCTGATCAGGACCAGCTGCTACAATGTCTAGTAGGGGCAAAAGGGCTCCTGCTGCGCATGCAGCATCCTGATTAGGCAATGACTCCTGCACACACGGACAGACATTGATCAGCAAATGATCGGCAACTTATGCAAAAATGGCTAATGCAATGTTCAGTAGGGACAAAAGGGCTTTTGCTGCGCATGCAGCATCCTGATTAGGCAATGACTCCTGCACACACAGAGAGACACTTGAGACTAGCATGGCAGGGAGGCAAATTGATCAAGACGAGCTGCCACAATATCCAGTAGGGGCTCAAGGGCTCAAGCTGCATCCTGACTGGGCAGTAACTCCTGCACACACAGACAGACACATCACCAGCAGCAAAAAACCAATTTGTGGGTGCGTACCACAGAGAAGTTTTTGCTGCAGTGTTCGGGAGGGGCATAAGGGCTCCTGCTGCGCATGCAGCCTCCTGATTAGGCAATAAATCCTGCACACACAGACAGGCACTGAGCTTTTGCGTGACAAGCATCCAGACCTTGATTGAGAGTTGCACGCTAAATCCAGTAAGGGGCAAGAGGGGACCAGATGCATATGCAGCATCCTGATACTGCAGTGACTCCTGCACATACAGACAGACACCTGATGCTTGCATGACAGGCAGCCAGAATCTGATTTAGAGGTGCCCACTAGATTGTCCAACGGGGGCAACAAGGCTCCTGCTGCGCATGCTGCATCTTGAGTAGACAACGGGTCCTGACATTAATTTCAGCAGGTGCTGTGCTTTGCAGACATCATGAGACACAAACAGCATCTTGTCAAGTTTTCCAAGCCTCTCGCTTGCAATGCATCACTGTGTAATGATTGCATGAACAATGAGTGTATCTGCAATGATTGCATGAATGAACTGACCTAGGTTTAGTCACACCTGGGCCAAAGCATGCAGGCATCTCGCAGCTGCTTCGCTGATGGCGCTGTCTGGGCCATTTCTCTCCAACAGCCCCACCAGAGCTGGTAGTGCCCCTGCCTGCCTGGCTGCCCCTTGATTGGCAGGATTCAAAGTGACCACGCTGTGCAAAGCCCAGCATGCCCCCTCTATGTAGCGCTCCTCACCATTCAGGAAACTTACCAAAAGCTGTATGCCTTCCTGCAACACAGCTAAGCGACAATGAGTTGTGCCTTAGAAGTGTGAATTTATTGTAGTATGATCACACATTTGCTGTACAAATAGCTTTCTTAGTAATGACAGCAGTCTGCGTCAAGAGAAATGACTTCACCCTGGTTCGCTTACCTCAGCACTCACTTCAGCCTGAACATCAACATTTCCCTTGGCCAGATTCCCCAGAGCCCACAGGGACCCGTGCACAACAGGAGGGTGCCCACTCCATTGCATTTGATGAAGAAGAAGTTGGACTGCCCCAGCTTGATGCAATGCGCTCTGATTGGTCGGTGCATCAGCCGCAGCACTACTCATCAGCCATGTAAGAGCGGCAGCCAGCTGTGGCTGCTCTGCCAGCCCAGTATTTTGCGCTTCAGTCTCAGGCTGGCCACCGCTGAAGCTACCCTGAAGCTGGCCTGACCTGGAACTGCGCTGGGCGCCGCTGAAGCTGGACTGAAGCTGTGGTGAGTCAGAGAAAGAGGCTCGGCGGGAATCTGAATCTGACTGGTGGTCCAGGGTGGGGTGGGAGGGGGGTGGGGGGGCTTGCGGCTGGGGGCTGACTGATGCCAGAAGCTGCATCAGTATTTGAATGCCCCCAGCTGCTTGCAAGGAAAGCTGATTGGCTTTGTTGCCGTCCGTGAGAGCGTGCAGAGCTGACACAAGTTGCACTGACGTCTGTGCTTGACAGTCAGTGTCTGTGTGGATGTCTGTGTCTGTCACGTCCTGCAGTGTGTCCACAAGAGCATCAGAACAAAAGTCATGATTTTTTTACAAGTGTGTAGACATGCATAAGCAGGTGCTGGACACATACATGTGAGTCATACAAGGGACTGGATTTCTGGGCAGGGCAACCGGGTTCAGAAGCAGGGTAAGAGCTGAGTGTAGGCGGGTTTGTGCTCCAAAATTGAGCAAAGGGAGTGTGGAGGACATACAGACAATTGTGCTGTTTTCAGGTGAACTGCAACACTTGGAATGTATTTGCGCTGATGTATATCTCGCCAGCACTTTCGCAGTGCAGCAAAGCGCAGCACAGCGCAGCGTAGTACAGCGCAGCACGGCACAGCAGCGATGACAGAAGTCGTCCAAGACTTCCAAGTCAGAAAGCAAATTTAAGGTCTACGCCGTTAGACGTCATACAGGGAGCTCCTGTCTATGGAGTTAGCCCGGCACAGTGACTCAAAACAGAACCACACGCAAATGGAAACGCAATTATTTCTTCGCTGAACAGAATGAAAACACCTGGTGAGGTGAAATTCGACTTGTCACAACTGAAAATCGAAGTTTACCTGTAGTAAAGATATGAGCTGCCCAACAGACCCAACTTGACCAAAGGACTGCTGAGCAGCTGGGTTGCCCTCACTCAGACATCTAACCAAATCTGCAGCAGCACCCACAAGACCCCCCTTTGGCCCCACCCTGCCCCCCAAAGTCAGCACATCTTGGGCCAAGCCCACAGACCCTAGCTCCATGACTAATGCCTGCTGGCTAGGGTTTCCCTCAATCAGGTGGGCAGTGGTGGCAATGACTGCTTTGAGTAGGGTCTGTGATTGATGCCTTGGTTGGTAGGTTTTCCTTGGAACCCTAGCTGAATTAGGCTGGAGGATGTCTGATTTCAGCGACTGGCTCCTGGCAAATTGGTTGTGGACGGAGGAATTGGTTGGGGAATTGGCAAATGATGAAAATGGGCTGAATGTTTTGGATCTGCTGAGTTGCTGGCCAGTCTCAGGGAGTATGGTTGTCGTACTGTGGCCAGGGTTTTCCGAATTACTAATAGACCCTAAACGCTTGACTAAGCTGCCGACCCAACTCCTGCTTAGAGTTGAGCTGAAAGACCTCCCAGGGGCTTTCTTGAGGCTCAGACTCTTACTAAAAAGGCGGGGAACTGGATTCGGCGGCTCAAAGGAAGTTGATGTGCTCGCCAAACCCCCTCGGTTATTAGTCATGTCAGCTGCTGATGCATATGCTACAGAAGCTGAATCAGCAGCTGCTCCGAGACCACCTGAGTCAGCCGTCGGAGTTTGTGGAATGGCGCACTCACTGTGCTGTCCATTAGGTAATGTCAAAATGGCGGGAGATCCAGGAGTGATCTGAACTGAGGCTCCTGACCACGACACCTTAGGCTTATCCAGAGCTGGGCTTGAATTGACTCTGAGCGAGCTGAGTTGAGGTCTGAGACTCGCCATAGCCTGCTCAATGGCTGCAGCTGCGCTGTCAATGTCAGCATCATGACTAAGCTTGTCGCTGTGATCTGACAGGGCATCATTGCTTTGCAACAGCCCTCTTGTCAGCCCAATCAGCCCCTGCAGCATTTACAATTATGCTTCATCCTACAGATATGTATACTAAACATGACACACTTGCAATACACAATGTATTTCATGCATCTATTTAGATTTTGACACTTGTCTCACAGTTGACGGGAGATGCATATTGACATGTTATGTGGACCTTATTTGCTTGCAGCCCACAAAAAAAAGGTGCATACACACATCAGTTTCTTAAAAGAAATATGATCATGCCGTCTTATGCTGTTAGTCGCATCATGCAATCTGCAGCAGTTGTGCAGCAATATGACTGACTGACTTGTTGTAAACATGCATCATCGTAATAAGTATGCATCAAGCTTCAACCCTCACAAAATCAAAACTTGATCGAGGTCAACAAACTCAGAGAAACCATTACTGCAAACAGAATAGACACACAGGCATACAATGAATGAAAAGACAGCAAGTAAGCAAGTGACTGAGCAAACACATGAACGAATTAGTCAGTAAGAGACTATACCTCCAAAGCACCGTCCTGAGCCATGGCTGTCTGCTGCTCCAGGTTGTTTGCAGTCAGGAGGGTTAGCAAATCTGCCAACTCATACGAGAGACGACTAGACTGTTCACCCTCCAGCAGTTTGACCAGAGTCGGCACAACTCCTGCTGCTGCTGCAGCAGCCTTTGCTTCTTCACTCCCTGTAGGGACAGTACTACTATGGCTATTACAATGGGTGGCAATATCCAATACTCATAAGAAATGTTATGACAATACTGACAATACACCAAAATCATTACGATCAAAACAACTATGATCACGTTATTATTGACAGTATCACCCATCATGATGCTGATAACAACATCCATAAACATGCAAGGGAGATAATGAGACCAGTGCTACAGCCCTGTTTGGCCAAACTCCAGTCTGATCATACTGTCTTGTTTACGCACAAGGTCACTCTTTCTTTGAAAAGACCATGATCAAGATCAGTGGGAGGCAGGTGTATGCTTTCCAATCCACCTGGGACACGGACTGTCACCAGCAAGCATGCAAGTGCAAATGACGCAATGACAATCCAGTAAATGGGCTGTGGCGGTGCTTTGGAGCTTGCATGAGGCTTTGAAAATTTTCTGTAATCAGCAGAATGTCAGAAGTGAAGGAAGAATTGTGGCTAAATTTCAAGAAACAAAATGAGATCAAAGCCTTCAAGGCGCCTGCAGCTTCTTTCACAGCTTCCAGGGAACTTGGGCCAGATTCCAGCACCCTAATGAGTGACTCATCAGCTGCCGGAGCGTTTGCCTTGTCAGAGGTCAGTTTACTGAAGTAAGTGCAACCAATGGTGCAAGTTTCATTTCAACACTATGACTTTCAATACAAGCTTGCCTGAGATCAAAGCCTTCAAGGCACCAGCAGCTTCTTTCACAGCTTCCAGGGAGTTTGGGCCAGATTCCAGCACTCTGATGAGTGACTCATCAGCTGCTGCAGCAGTTTCCTTGTCAGATGTCCGCTTACTAAGGAAGCCAGTGTCTATCAGCGCATCGTCTTCTTCTCCTTGCAAACTCCCTGTGAGGTCTTCTTCTTCATCGCTGGAGGTGTCTCCAAAACCAAGGGCATTTCCAACAGCCCTGCTGGAAGTTGTGGCAGCCAGAGGGGCATAGGTTTCCATCAGGGTTCTGACCAAAACCCATGCTCCAAACAGATGCGCAACTTGAGTATGAATTGCTTCTGCAGAGCAATGTAGAAAAGACGTTGGGATTTAGGGTCCAGACATAAATTCATGCTGTGCAAGACATTCTACAGTACCTTGGTTGACAAACATATGTTCGCTTGCACTTGGATGCGTGCGGCTGCTTCTGAACATCTTGATTGTACAGTGGCACAAGCCCTTGTCAATCGTTGTCAGCACTTTCCTGACTTGTGTTGAGCCAGCATGACATGCAAGTTGCTTGGATGAAAAGGCTGCAAAATGTGGTCATAAATTATGCAAGCCAATATCTGCATTGCTGGACACTGTTCACACTGCTCAAAAAGAGGCACTGAGTGGGCAAGACTCTGTCTCAAACGCTCCTTGCATTGCAAGTAAATTAGTGCCCATGCTTGTCCACTACATCAGGTGCTCAAATCAACCTTTCTGGTTGCAACTGTATGCTTGAGCTGTTGATCGCCAAGTCAAATCTCCTTGCAATTGACTTGCATCTTCTGTCAGACAAGCAGCTGTCTCAAATGGCAAAAGCCTTACTTTGTTTCTGGCCTGCGCTCAGTGAGCCCTGCCGGGGCAATGCTGCAAAGCCCTGTTTGGAACTGCCCTTCTGCCCTTCCTCAACAGTCATGAGCAGCCTTGCCAAATGAGGCACAGCCGCAATCTGCCACTGCTTGTCTTCTTCCTTGGTCTGCTCATGCACACACGCTTGGACAGACTTCAGTGAGTCATCCAGAGCATCACTGAGTTGCAGCTGCTCTTCTGCTTCTCTGCAGGACTCGCCCTCCCCAAGAACCCTGAGAGCCCTGGCGGCTAGGGCTGGCAAACCCATGAACCCATTTATGGGAGGGCTGAATGGGGCCAGCCCAAGGACTGGCACCAACAGGGGCAGGGCACCAGACACCCTGATGGCCCCTTTGCAGAGAGGGTCATCATCTGCCAAACACAGTAGCGTCCAAATCACTTCCTGCAAGACAGTAAGAAGAGTTTTGTCTCTATGCTCACACTACTTTTCCAGATCATGCATGTATCCTTCTTCTGTTCCACCCATTTTCTGCACAACAGCCAAATCGGTATTCTTTCTAAATTTCGATTTTGATTTGCAGCACATGCAACTGCTTATCCCCCTCCCACATCTTCTGCACAATTGCAACTCACACACTGCTGTGTCACTTTTCTGAAATGCATACATATACCAATTTTGGTGTTGCAAGGCACTATGCCATGCCCAGGGGCTTTCTGTTCTGCTACTGACTTGCCAGCCATTGCAACAGAGATTCAGTAGCAGAACAAAAGTGACCTTGAGCAAAAGTAGTGCATTGCATTACTATCCAATGGAAGCTGGCAGATGTACACGGCTGATCACATTTCCACACTCCCACACTCACATGCGAGCAATTATCACAAACACTTGACAGCAGACCTACTTATGAACATGGCATACTGTGTATGCGCAAGCATCTGCATACTCATCCAGCTTGCTGACGGCACTGGGGGCCAGCAAAGGGTTTTGGGCAGCTGCGCCTTACACAAACAGTCTAGAACCTTGCAAAAGTCAGGGCTCCAGTAATCACCTTAAGCATGTTTAGTGCGCATGTGCAAGCATCTGCATTCCCATCAGCTTGTCAAGAGCAGTGAACGCCACTAGCACACTTCAAGCTGTTGGGCAGATGATTCTGGGATCAACATATGAGCATCTGGAGCAAGAAAGAGCAGCAGCAATCAAGTCATCATGAGCATGACTTAGTGCTCATGTGCGAGGCTGTCTTGTAGCAGCTCACGGCATCATCAGCATATCATTACCAACAGAGAGATAGTACATCAGCGAACAGAACAGACAGCAATCACAAGTCACCTTGAGCATGACGAAGTGCGCATGTGCAAGGCTGTCCCGTAACAGCTGCACCAGCTTGCCTATAGCAATGGATGCCAGAATGAGATCTATGCTGGTGGACAGCTGCATACTTCAGGCATCCTGGCAGCAATCACGAAGAAGTAGACAACCCACAAGGCACTCACCTTGAGCATGGCATGGTGTGCAGGTATAAAAGTATCCCGCAGTAGCTGCACCAGTTTCCCTACAGCTTGGGATGCCAGGATGTAGTCTTGACTGGTCGGCAGCTGCATAATTTGACTCAGCCAACAGAACAACAGTAGAGCTGCAAAAACTGGGACTTGCCTTGAGCATAGCGTAGTGCGCATGCGTAAGGCTGTCACGCAACAGCTGCACCAGTTTGCCTATAGCAGTGGATGCCAAAATAAGGTCACGGCTGGTTGGCAGCTGCACTGCTAGATGATGCAAAGCCTCCACTGCATGCTTTGCCGCTAGGCTCTGGACCCCTCCGTCCAGTGCATCCGACAGCCGCCTGCAGTATCAAGCTGTAGTTGGGATTGGATTGCCTTATCTGTCAGGCTGTAAGGGCGAAAAACTTGAAATGCCAGATGATGCAGTGCCTCCACTGCATACTTAGCTGCTAGGCTCTGCCCCCCTTCATCCAGCGCATCTGACAGACGCCTAGAACACATGATATATCAAGATTGAAAAGAAGTTGAACCATCACCATGCATGATTTGCTGCCAGGCTCTGTGTGCTCCCGTCCAGCGCATCTGAGGACTGCATGCACGTCAAGCATGGTGTTGAGAGGAGGCAGTGTACTGTGTAATGTTGGCCTCCCATCTTCCCTGCTGCAGCAAGCATGAACACCATGCGTGTCAATATGACACAATGCATGCTTGGCTGCCAGGCTCTGTACCCCTGGTGCCATCTGCATTCTGGCTGAGCTCTGGCTGCAGTCTGGCTAAGCTCAAATGCACCATGGCAAGAATTGCGCAACAGCACATGCCCACGAGGAAAGCAAACAGGCTCTTGCTGCAGTGGCGGTGCTCAGCAAGCATTGCTGCAGCCCTTGGCAAAGTAGGGCATGCCCAGCTTTTTGGAATGCAGCCATGCTTGCTGGCCACTATCATGCTCTCAAGCTTTGTCCTGATCACATGCGTTAGTGCTGCACATATGTCCGCCATGTGCAAATGCCCTGTCATTTCTGACAAAACAATTTTCATGAACCCCATGGAGTAGCCCAAGACAACGATCCAATCAAGACTGCTAAACAGTATTGACTTGCACTGACGTTGTCTGCATAACCCCAAGGTGGTCCTGTGTGACTGTAAAAGTGATTGAACTTTTGAATTATGTTGCAGCTCAGCCAAGCCATTAACTTGCGGCAATGCTGCGGAACTTTGGGTCCTAGCTGGCACCTTGGGGCGCTTGTTTGCAATGTCTCCTTGCATAGTGAAGTTGTATTTGCATGTGTGCAATGTCTTTGCTGTGAATCAAGACACTGCAGCCAAGCCATTACAAATTCAGCGTGCATGAACATCACCTACACAGTGCTGGCTGTATTCTGGCATCTGAAATGGTCTTTCGAGCCACTTCTGCTCAGCCTGACATTGCTTGCCAGCAACTTTGGGCTGTTTTAGGACTCTAGCTTTTTCATTCTCGTGGCTTGTGTGTATGTTGTCAGAGCAGGAATGCCATGCAGAAATATAGTGGCTGCAGTATTGTAGACAGCCTGAAGGTGCCATGAGCAAATTGCAAATGCGTGCCCCTGCTGAGTTGACATCAGGCAAGTATAGGAGCTTACGCAACAACTCCACAGTCCACCAGCAGGCTGCAGCCTGTTGGGCCTTGCTTCACAATGACGCTGACCGTCTGTACAGCTAGCTCGACTACACGCTCGCTGTGCTGCTCTGCGTGGCGCAGAAGGTCCACCAGGGCCGGATAGACCTCTGCTTGTTGATGCTCATCCTGCCTGCCGCTGAATTGCAGTAAATACCATAGCAGAAAGAGACTGTTCTCCTGCTTGATCAAATCTCGTGTTGGGTCCTGAATGCGCTGGGCTAGCCTGTGGTACACCTGCGTGAATTTGGCTCTAGAGTGCCGGACAAGAGGCTGACCTAGATTGCAGAAGCCGCGAAAGCGAAGATCGCTGCAGCTGACACTGCGTTCTATCAACAGCCCTTACCGTGACAGTTTCAGCATGCTCAGAAACAGCCGCATCCTGCATCTTGCGCTGCAGGTCAGAGTTGGTGATCTACCATGCCAGACATGCTTTGAACGAGCTGCCGTTTCAGATCTGTGAACAGGGTATGCTGGGCATTGAGTTAGCTGCTGCTGGCCACAGCATGCGCGCTTGAACGCCTTCAGCGGCTCAGTAAAGCCGAGCCGAGGTCACATTCTTGCCATTTTACCCGTTTGCAGTGCATGTTTAGATTTCTGCTACTCAACCTACCTCATTGCAGGTGTCACTCTTTAGCTGTGGTGAAGAGCACAACATGACAGCAAGCTGTTTGCGCACATTGCAAGGCTCCGCTGATGCCAGACTCTCAAGCACATGCTAGCTGGAGGCATCAATCATTGCAACCTTGTCTGTGCAAGCAGAACAGGCGCACATGCCGAATTGAGCTGTTAGCTCTCAGCCACATGCTAGTCAGAATCAGCAATCATTGCAGCCTTGTCCGTGCAAGAATCACAAGCGTACATGTGCTTCTGGATGATACATGACATAATTAGCTAGCACGAAAGCGCAAAGAGCAGATGTTCGCACAAGTTACACAGCTGTACAGAATGTCAACAATCATGTGTGAAAGAATGGCAAGATGATTTACAGCATGGCACCTGCCTGCAGTCTGAGCCCTGCAGCCTCAGATTTGTTCCATCACAGCAACAGCCAAGCTCTCCGGCATGCAGATCAAGTGTGCATTCATGCAGCATCAGTGGCAGCCTGATGCGCTAGCGATTCCAGCTGCCGCACTGCCTTCCTGTATATGCTCTCCATCAAATCCACCTGGCTCTGCAGTCCATGATGTGCCAAACTTCTGACCATAGGTTCTGTGATTGCATTGTTGCCTGGAGCTGCAGTGCTGCTATTGCTGGAAGATGCAAGGCTGGTTGACTTGCCTGCAATCACATGATGCGTCACATGGTACAGCACATGATCGTTGCGCTTGCATGTATTCAAGCGTGCAGTCAGGGTAGAACTGGAAGTAAGTAGTCTGTTCTTTGGCAACCATGTGTTGCTCAATGTAGCAATGCTGCTTGTGTTTTGGGCTGTGCAATCAGTTTGATAACTCAGTCACATGGAACAAGAAATGTGAGGAAACAAAAGACATGACAGGACAAGACAAGAACAGAAAAAGCAGAACAGAACAAAGGCAAAGCCTGTTGTGGTCAATGGCAAGAGATCAGGCGTACCTGCGGCTGTGCTCTTCTGTGGTGTGAAAGGAGAGTACAGGAAGCAGAAGTAAAAGCATAAAGAGCAAGTAAAAACAGCAACGAAGCAAAGCAAACACTAGTATACAAACTGCAACAATTACATGAACAGCAAGATACAATGCGTACCTGTAGCCTTGCCCTTCTGTGCTGTGAAAGCTGGTACCTTGGGCAGAAGTGGCATGGGCATGACAGGCTGATACTGCCGCACTAATGAGCCTCTCTCGCCCAGATTTCTCACTTGCAAGTCCACTGCCTCTAGTTCATGACTGCATAAGCATGTCAATGCCTGAGTTGCCATTTTGTAACGACAAGGAAATGTCCCTTGGAGTCGTGTCAATGTGTCAGATGGACTGGCACACACATAAGCTCCCTGCAGAATGGAACAATTTGTATGCATGGCAGCTACCGTGGCAAGAAAGGCATTGTAGGTGTCAATCAACACATTGGTGCAGAGGACGTTGACTGCATTGTGCACTTGTCTTGACTTAGCATTGCAGCATGCAATCACAAAGCTCAAGACAGGGTCCCCAGTGTCATTCACTTTGCTTTGTAGACAAGTCCAGCTTTGCTCAAAATCTTGTCGTGGCAGATCAGGTAAACCAAGCTCAGTGCATCAGGCTCCAATGCTGGTGTACAAGCGATCGCTTTGATTTGTGACTGTCGGGATACAGTATACGCTGCTGAAGCAGTTACCTGCGGCTGTTCAGACAGAACAGACGCTGCTGCAGTTCCAGAGAGCAGCCCTCATGGCGTGGTAGCGAGGAGAGCACTGCAAATATGGGTTGAAAGCCATGCTGTACAACACCTGAGCTGTTGAGTGCTGCGGGCATGCTGCTGGTGATCATACACTCTTGTGGAGTAGGCTGCAAGGATGATACAGGCCTATAGGCAAACCAGCCCAATATCTCATCGGACTGTAGCTGGCCTTGAACAGCTTGGAGGAGCTCAACTGCACAGGTTGCACACCATGGGGTTCAATAATTTGACATGTCTGGCTCCAAGGCCACTGCACAGCCTTTGAACTGCTGACATGAGGCGTAAATAGGATGTGAATTGCGTACCTTCTGGTTCTCCAGCGACAAGAGTATTTGACAGATGCGCTGGGCAGCATATGTATGCTGTGATACAAGCTTCTTGTTGCTGGGTGATTTGAGCCTCTGTAATGTCAGCAGCCATTTTGCGCTAAGTAAGCCTTGTTTGCAAAGCTGGCAATGCAAGCTTACCTGCGGTGTCTGTTTTCGGCTCAAAATTTCTGATGTTCAAGTTCCCTATGGGTTGTATTCAAGCTGGATCAACTGATCTTACTGCTTGATACGCAGCAGAACGCGGCTATAATTCCACCTCACCTACGAGCAATCCGAATCCCTCGCTAGAAGTCGCAAGCGTGGGCAACAACGCAGCTATGGCGGAGCCTGTGGTCACGATGCTGTGCAAGGGCATCGACAGCGTCGGGGCAAACACTTTTGGTCAAACTGCTGCATCAATATTTCCTGCAACTGATTTCCGCCGATAGCAGGCCTCGCTGCCGCCGTTCCGCTGCGGCTCTGCAAAATTGATAGAGAAATACCACAGAGCTTGAAAACCATTCTGAGCTGAAACCACACTGCAAAAGGCTGTTTTGGTCAGCTCCGAAAATCTGCGATTGAAAAGCCCTTTTCCAGATGCAGCAGAGTGCTGCAGTTGTTTTTGTTATTGTGAATGTAAAGCCGTGTAGTGCATGCATTTGCATGTCAGGCCACAACTTACACATCTGACAACGCAGCATCCAATGCTTGCCATGATGCATAGCCTCGCTGTGCATGCTGCGCTGGGACTGACTCATCGTCATATTGAGTCGATCTAGAAAACAGCTCCATTGGCATCCAGCCTTTGTACCCTGCGGTGCAGGCTTAATGATGGCTTTCATGATGTCTTCAATTGGCAGATAAGCGCCCCTACTTTTCTCTAGTGGAAACAGTCTTGCATTCCTGGATCAATCCATTCTGCTAGGGTGCCCCTTTACCTGAAAGGGGTGCCCCTCGACCAAGGATGCTGCATTTTCTCAGCATCAATCACTTGCACATAAAACAATTTGCTGACATCTACAGAATTCACAAGCTTTGCCAATGAAGCACACAGATCAGCGTCTGCTGTGGGGGTTTTGCCAGAGGGCTGTTTGGGGTCAGCCCATACGCTGCCCGCTATAGAGAATGTGTCTAGGATCATTCCAAAGTTTGATCTGTTCATGACTTGAACAATCTCCCAGATACCCTCCCATGTGTTATTTACTGTACTCCATGCAAGATTTTCATATGCAGACCTGACAACTGGCTCCTGTGCTAGACACATCTCTGCGATCTCAGTCATGTCTTGCACAATCTATGTCATGTTCTGTCATGTCATGTCACCCCTTGCATCATTGTGTTGGACGGCACAGAAATCAGATTGGTCCTCAGCGCTTTGGCGAGCTTGAACCAAAGTTGCAGCTTCTCCAACTGATTGCTGTGCTCATGTTTGTCCAATACGCCGTTATAGAAAATGAAAGGCTGCAAGCTGATGATTTCAAGATCACACTCATCGCAGATCTGGCGAACCATGCCAGCTGCTTTTACCTCATTGGCTGAATTAGCACCACCAGGTAGCTCTTGCGCCAAAGATTTGACATCTGGGAAGAATACTTCGACCCCCTGGAAGTCATGGTCGGCAGCCTGACGAAGCTTGGTTTCTGGGCTGTGTGATTTGGCGCTTCCTAATGACATGGACGAGATTGCAAGCCTGCAACACATTGGCTGATGCTGTGCATGATAAACCTGTCTTGGGCAATCCTAGACGTTGAGTACTTTTAGAACATGATATCCCTGGCATTTCACTTGCTGTGCCTGCACTCTGCACTTGCTCCAATACAATATGTCCAGAAACACATTAAGTGAGCTGCATGCTGCAAAACGCATGCGGTGTGGCTGGCACATGGCTGAGCGTGTCTGGGGCTCTCATACTGACTTTACTAGGCAGCTTTGTCATGCATTGCCAACATCTCACCTGTTCACGGCCGCAAAGCTTGCACTGGGCCCATCATCACACTTATGCTTGTTTGACCCAGTTAGCATGACGGAGCTACAGCAGCCGTGTCTGCCTCGTGCACTCCGGTTGAATTGCTTCCCAAACCGAAGTTGTACACAGTGCCGTCGCAGCAGCATGCGATTTACGGTACTTCCTTACATTGGGCGCTAAGCGGAACAGCATATGCATGCCGTTGCATTCACACTTGTAAACGAGTTGTATAATACCACGCCATTCTTCAGCGCATGGATCTTGAGCACTGTCGGCAGTGAGCCCCTTGCGCAAGTCTTTACCAAAGCTGCTGCGGGCAATCACGACTTATGCTTGTCTGCAATGGAAGATGAACCGGTCTAAGTCAAGTCTGTAAGGACCCCCGTCGAGAGACGGTTTTTGAGCCGAGGCAAGCGTTGAGCTCACGGGACACGGCAACATCAGTTGCAGAAGTATTCAAGCGCTGCCTCGTTTTCGCTGACACTCCTCGTTTACGCACGGATTCGTGTGAGGCCCTGCAGTGTAAGTCCTGTACATGTGTCAGGGACTGCCCAATTTTCCTGTGCCAGAAAGCGTAAAGCAGCGGGTGTGTTATGCGGGTACGTTGCTTTTCTGCCTGAAATGCTGCGCCTGCTTGTGCTCAAAACCCTTGCAGCAGCTTCTAAGAAGTTTTGCGCACCGTGAGCGTCTGAGGTTGAAAGAGTTCCCTAGCTGGGCCCAATACTGTTGAAATTTACACTTACTGGCACATGTGTGTGACATGAGTCTTGCCTTGCCAGGCTGACCTGTTCACGCGCATGATCCATTCGGTCCAGTCTTCTGGGGCTCATGCTGAAGCTGTGTGTCTTTTGCAGCAGGTTTCAGAGACAGGAAGATATGAACACTGCGTGAGACTGGCGCATGATCAAGCACTCAAGTCTGAAGCTACAGGCGGCATTCCTATTGGATCAGTCCTGTATCACGCTCCAACCGGAAAGACTTTGGGCCATGGCCACAACCAGCGCGTACAGAAAGACAGCAACATTCTGCATGCTGAAATGGACTGCCTTGAAAGCGTTGGCAGAACACTGAAAGGGAAGCCAATTCCATGGCATGAGACAGTTTGCGTCACTACACTTTCACCTTGCCTGATGTGCACAGGTGCCATACTGATGTATGGCATACCAAAAGTGATCATTGCAGAAAATGAGAATTACCTATCACCAGGAGAGGCGCTTTTGAAATCTCATGGTGTAGAAGTGGTTGTCTTGAAAGATGCCCAGTGCACACAAACAATGCAATCATGGATTGAGCGACACCCAGAACTTTGGCACGAGGATGTGGCAGGCAATGTCCAGGGTGCAAGAACTTGAGAAGGTTTTTCAAATTTGAGGTCATGCACACCTACAGACAGGGCAATAGCAGCGCACTGCCAATTGAGTTGCAAACTCTGTCAAAAGCTGTTACAGGTAGTGATTTCTGGCAGATTCTTACGCTCAAACCCAAGGCCACCTGTGCTTCCTAGAAAGATGTTGACAATTTTGTAGTTTGTATGCATAACACGACATGTGTTGTCCTTGACAAGGCTAGTCATTGCAGCCTTGTCTTGAACCTATTGCCCTTGGGCGGCCCGCCAGCGTTCAGCACATAGGCTGCAGTAGGCTGTCTAACCTACTGCTTGCATAGCACTGGTACGCAGGGGCTTGACTGTGTTACATCACAAGTGTAGCATTAGGGATGCTGTTGACCGTAGTCAACACCAGCTCCGAGTTCCAGTAATGCTAGTAGCAGATGACTATATGCTCTGTCCAGAGGCTGCACTCTCTGAAGGCTTTGCTGACAGGAGTTGGATGCACAAATGGCATGGCTCAAGGCGAGATCATTCGTTAGTGCGAAGCCTGCTTCTCTCAATCATTCATGCTGGCGTCGAGCTCAATGCGGAGAGGCTCCGGAAGCAACGCTGCCGGCAAATGCAGACGCGCACTGGTACTGCCTGATGAGGTGAAATTGATTCTGTCGCGGCTGAGACCGGCCACTTGCGTATGGCTTGCAGCCACCAGCTGCTTTCAGAATAAGTTTGATCTGCTTCTGACCTCGCGGCTCCCGGCAGGCTACCGCAGACTATGGAGGATAGCGTTGAAGATGGAGAACTGGAAATGGAGGATGGCGAGGTCGCTCCATCGCCGACATCGCAGGTGTACATATTTGTATGTCAGGTTACAGCAGTGTTTCGCAACATACTACGGCCGCTGCTGCTCCTCACCTTCGCTTTCTCCTCACACGACATTTGCAGAAGCCATCTCTACGGTTTGCAGAGGTTGCTCGTGCCGCCAGCACCGATGTTACCTGAATATGACGATGTTCTTGCTCAGCGCAAGCCTAAAAAAGTCAAGGCTAGCAAGACTGCTCAAAGCGGCTACCATGATGTATATGGCCAGCAGGTAGTGGGTGTTGAGCAGTGACACTAGCATGGCTTCCTGTCATCATCATTAACAGCGTTGTGCACCTTCACAGGCTCGCGCAGAGGTTCAAATATATTCTTACGGCGCTATCCGAACACTGGATGTGCAAGGATTGGTGTTGTGGATCCTAGCAGAAGGCATGAATCCTAAATGGTGTTTCGTCAAGGTAAAGAAAGCTCAAGCTTGTCAGTATGCTCATGGCAGCCTGGGTGTACTACCTATACGTCATGGCTACTCAGTTGCTCTGTTGTGCGTGACGCAGCAATCTCAAGAAATGACAACACAGGCGCTGTTCTTCTGAGCTGTCTTTGTCCACAATTACATCGTATTGTGGTCAAGATGCATACATGCTCAATGTACTTGTTACCTGCAATTCTCCCTTGAACAGCATGAAAGGACAGGCTTTTAGTTGCTTATCTGCTTCTGCTATGATGTGCTTTCATAGCTTGGATGGCTGCAGAACAAGGCGCTGGTCAGCAAAGTAGTCATGATTGGTATGCCAGGTCTTGATGCTCAGCTCTTCAATGCAAAGAAGGTGAGCATGTCTCCACCATATATCATTGCTAGCATGATGGTCGTGATGATGAAAAGATACTGGCACCTGATGTGTCAATGTGCAAAGTGAGTGAAGTGTGCATGACGTGTGATGAGTCAATCTGCCTGCATGCATGCTAGCACGAGCTTGGCCTGCTTGGAGCATCATTTTGCAAAGGATCAAATGTTGAAGCTGCTAGATTTGTGCTAGACCTGCAGGAAGTGCTAGGCTGTGGTGAAACGTCTCGTTTCTGCATTCTTTTCAATATCTTCTTGCTGCTGCCAAACAGTAAGCTCTTTGCGACAGGAGCAGCCAGGCTTGTGCAGCTCTGACTGTCAGCATGACACAGTGCTGCACAGAGCTGCAACAGCTCTGCCAGCTGCCCAGCTAAGCACATGCTTGTGTGAAGCTTTCTGCAGCCAATGTGTTTAGGTGTAGCATTGTCTGTTTCTGCATGTTCCACCATAGTAAGGTGCACAATCACGCCTTGACGGCAGCTGGTGCAAAATCGGTCATCCCCATCGGCCAACTGCAGCTTGCAGCTTAAGTCTTAGCTCAGGTCTAATTTGTAAGCAGACTTGGCGATGAGTCCTGACATGAGCTGCAAGCTGCAAATGCCTGATGGTTGTGTTAATGTAGTGGCCTGGGAGTACCGTGCTTTTCTGAAAAGTGCTGCAATGTCATGTGTGAGTCGTCATGCGCAGGACTTGTTGACAATCATGCCTTTTCAGCTGAGTTTATCAGGTAGTTGTAGCCTGCAGCTCATGTCAGGACTCAAGCAGAGTCTGCAAGCTGACTTGGCCTGTTCCTGACATGAGCTGCAAGCTGATAGCTGCCTCATGAGTGTGTACTTGTAGTGGCTTGATTGCATTACGCTTGTCTGCAAGCCATGCAGTGTCTTGTGTGAGAGGCCATGCGCAGGACCTTCTGCCAATCATGCGTTCTCAGCTGTGCCTATCAGGTAGTTGCAGCTTGCAGCTCTGGTATTTTCTGAGGTCAAATTTGTAAGCAGACTTGGCCTGAGTCCTGGCATGAGCTGTAAGCTGCAACTACCTGATGGTGTGCACCGGCTTGGCAGCGTTTGCCTTTTTGGCGCCATGTCGACTTCTGGTGGTCATGTGCAGGAGGTCATGCCAATCATGCATTCTCAGCTGGCAGCTCCAGCTGTGGTTCAGGCCAAGAACGCGCAAGTTCCTACAGGTACAACTGTATGTTGTGCAAGCCATGCAATACCCAAAGCATCATCTGCATGTCTTTGCTTTGCTTGCCTGGTGTAAGTGTTGTTGTATCTGTTTTGCTTGTCTGTTCTGTCTGACAGTCATGTCTGGCTGTTGTATGTTGCGTGCGCAAAAGTGAGCCAGAATTGCGGCACAAAATCTTGTTAGTGAGTGTGCACCTGACTATACTTGAGTTGCTCATTACTTCACGCATGTGCTGACACTGTATGGTGACTTGTGGTGTGAAGCAGACAAGCGCTGCATTCAAGTAATTCTTGAATTGTCCAGCAACGCAGTAACACAGCAAACAGCACAGCCAGTATTACCATTGTGTCACGCATCATGGCATGTGCAACCAGCCTTGTCGACTCATCGAGGCAGCAGGCCTTTTTCTCTCTTCACTTTGACTATGCACAATTTTATCACTGCAGCATAGGTGCTCAGTATAAACAGCCACATACAGTTGCTTGGTGACTATATGTATCTGGCAAGGCCTTTGGGCTCAAGTGGCATGTGCTTTGTGAATAAAAAAAAGACGTGTCTTATGGTACCAACCTGCAGTGCTGGGACAAAGCAGCTTATGCACCTCTGCAGGCTCTACACTGGCCACCTGACTCACAGCTTCCCTGCCAGCTTCGTTGGAAGGCTGAAGGGCTGACAGGCTTGTGTGTTCCTTTCACATGCACTGCTGACGCCCCTCAGCCAATGCATGTCTGCAGGCTCTACTCTGGCCACCTGGTTCACATGGCCCCTCAGCAAGAACTGCTGGGGCTCATCACTTGATGCATTTCTGCAGGTGCTATTCTGGCCACCTTGTTCAGAGTCCCCCTCAGCAAGAACTGCTGGGGCTCATCACTTCATGCATTTCTGCAGGTTCTACTCTGGCCACCTTATTCACAGTCCCCCTCAGCAAGAAACGCAAGCGCGACAATGAGCTGCAGCAGCATGCTCAGGGGAGAGACAGACACGGGCAGAACGGCAGAGAGAAGGCCTTTCCTCCGTCTCACTATGCAGCAACCCTGGAGCAGATGGAGGCCAATGATTACCCCCTGCCATTAGTCCACGAGGATGGCAGCATGACCTGTCCTCCAGCCTTTGTGGCCACTCAACCAGCAGGTAGCACAGATTCGACCGATGCTCATGAGACATGAGAACGGCATTGCAACATATGTCCAAGCTGCTTCTGGGTCTCCTTTGCAATGCCCAACAAAGGGTTTGCTAGTTTTTGGAAGGTTCCTGATTTATTACTGTCCAAAAACAGTTTTTAATCTTGTTGTGCAAGGGCAATCGACAAATAATAAATAGTAATACATAACAAGCTATTTAAACTTGTCTCATGGACATTGCAGGTGACAAGGCCCCTATTGAGATGGTGTCAGTGGATTGTGAGATGTGCGTGACATCAGCAGGCTTTGAGCTGACAAGGGCATCTTTGGTGGATGGCAAAGGCCGGGTAAAAACTTGAGCTCATTGACACACAGCACATTGCTTTCTGCTTGCTCTCCTTGGCTATGTTGTGTGTATGTTGAGAACGCACAGGGGGGTCGTCCTGGCCTCTGCTGTTTCACACCGTCTGTCTCAGACTGCCTGCGTGAGTGGCAGCTATTCTGCATATCTACTGCTTGAGTTCAGTTGAATTGTACAACATGGCATTTGCGCAACATGGCATTTGCGCAACGTTGTCCTGCAAATGCATTGCCACAAGAGCTGCACCAGTTGCTTCAACATGTGCACTGTATGGAGCACGAGAACTTGCAGCGTCTGAAGCTGCAACATTACGTCAGCTTTGCTCTCTGTGTCCATGCACACATATCAAGATATAGGCAACCTGTGTCAACTGCATGTGCAATGACACATGAGGTCATCATGATTACGCAACACTTGACTTTTGTGTTTCAGGTTCTGCTTGATGAACTGGTTTTACCAGACAACCCCATCACAGACTACAACACTCAGTTCTCCGGCATCACCCCGCAAGCCATGGCTGGTGTCACAACCACCCTGACTGACATTCAGAAGCGTTTGTGCAAGTATGTCTCTGCAGAGACGCTGCTGGTGGGTCATGCCCTGGAGAATGATTTGAAGGCACTCAAGATCATCCATGCAAACTGCCTGGACACAGTGTTCATGTTCCCACATCCCAAGGTCAGCTTTGATGCTGCTTTTGAATGCCTGTGCCACTGTCTTGCTTGCGAGACAACATGCTTTTTGTTACACCTTATTCCAGTGCGCATGTGCTACATTCTTTCTTGCTGATACCTTTCAGCTTGGTGACTCTCTGATTAATCACGGAGACAATTTGGGCAATGTTTTTGGCTGCTGCAGAGATGTGCCTATGCTGTCAAGGCATAGCAGGCCATGCGTTGATTGCACTGCTGATTGTGCAGTCTCAGCCGTAAAATCTTGCTCGTCTTGCTTGAACCCTTGCAAAAGTATCTTCACATTGTGAGATTGATATCCTCTCTGAAGTCAGGCCATGCGCACAACCCAAATCAAACAATAAACCCAATCTTGGTGTTATTACATTTGGCCTTTTCAGCTTCCACAATGCCCTTTGTGCCATCCCCAGGGTCCCCCAGCAAAGCCAGCCTTGCGCTTCCTGGCAGAACGTCACCTGAAGCGCATCATCCAAAGCGGCGAGCATGACTCTGTCATTGACGCTCGGGCTGCTTTGGATCTGGCCAAGCTCAAGATTGCAAAAGGCCCAGCTTACGGCCTAGCCAACCATGCAGAGCAGGGGGACAAATTGATGGACGTCTTGCACACCCACAAGCGGCGCTGCACGCTCATTGACAAGACTGACATGCTCAACAGGCATGTCACAGGTATGGCTGCATCAATTTGCCATATGCCACAACCTTCACAGAAAGCTTGCAGGCAACGCTTGCATGAAATGTTGTTTTCATGTCGCGTACTTCAAACATTTCATCAAGATTCAAACATTTGATGAAATGTTTGAATCTTGATGATTGCTATGCACAGCATATCATTGGTGAGTTTGGTCACCATTGATTACAGCAGTGTTCATGCAGCTGGGGCAAGTGCTATTGTGATAGACAAGGATGAGGAAGCAATCCAGAAGGCCTGCAAGGAGATTGGCAACCCCAGCACAGACTTTGTCTGGACTCAGCTGCGGGGTCTTGGCAATTTCTTGGGCACGCGTGCTGCCACGCTCAAGCAACAGCACGCTCAGGAGCTGCAGCAGCGGCGGCAGCAAGAGCAGTCACAAGATCAGCACAACCGCCATGACCTTCAGCACACCCCGCACGAGCGATCGCATCGTCAGCAACAGTTCAGTAATCAGCAGCAACAGCAGCAGATACACAGTCCTCAGCATGGTCCGGACTCCTCAGCGATTCAGTCAGACAAAGGAGCTGCCGAAATTGCTGGCGATCAAAATACTACTCAGCCGGCACACAGCAACGGCATCAGCGGCAAGGAGCCTGCAGGTCAGCACAAGGAGCAATCCATAGGACAGCACGACCTCAAGGATGCCGTCGATACTGCTATGGACGATGCTCGTCGGACAGCGCAAGCCAACGGCAACGCACCTGACGATGATCAGAACGCTTCTCAGCCCGTTGCAGCCAAAGAATTTGCTGGGCAACAGGAGCCAAGCTCATCAGAGCAG
Source organism: Trebouxia sp. TZW2008 (assembly GCA_002118135.1). Lineage (NCBI taxonomy): Eukaryota > Viridiplantae > Chlorophyta > Trebouxiophyceae > Trebouxiales > Trebouxiaceae > Trebouxia > Trebouxia sp. TZW2008. The sequence goes on from BDIU01000135.1 coordinate 153,347, forward strand.
CGATCCTCAGAAGAGCAGGCAGCATCCACCACTGAGACCCACACCGAGGAGCATAAGGTGGTGAAGACTGATCAGGATGCACAAGGCAACCAGAAGGCAAAGGCTGAGGTCGTGCAGAAGCAGGTGTCTACGAAGGTGAGCTATGCACGGCCATGAATGATCCTCATTGGTGCTGCATGCATTTGTACTCCTGCAGCACACGCTTTCTGTGATGTCTGATGCCCTGCATGCTCTGTTTTGGCTTTCTCTTGGTGCACACATTCCACAAAGCTCAGAAGATAGTGCCAAACATGCAGGTTGTTTAGTGGTGGTAGCTACTGTAGTTACTGTTCACTGTACTGTGGTGGCGTTTCATCCTGATTTGTCATGATTGGGTTTTGCTAAGAGCACTTGATCGTTGAGTGTGTGCATGAACAGCTGGGATGTCACATGCAGGTGAAAAAGAGGAAAAGGGTGGAACAGGCGTCAGCTGGCAGTAATGGCAGTGCTGCTGAGTCAGGTGCGGCCCCTTCAGGAGCTGAACAGATCAACTCACAGAGCAATGCTGAGTCAAATAGCGGCATGCCTCCTGGTGAAGACAGCACACCCAAACAGGGACAACAAGATCAGAACAGCAAAGCTGTCCCAGACCAACTTGATAGAGGTGCAGTACCACATCAGATTGAACCCATTGTCACTTGCTATTTGTGCATAAAGCTGAAACAACAACTTTCTGCATCCAATTGTTAAAAGAGCGGTTGCACTGCTCTGGCAGCATTGTGTGCCAGGTCGTAATCCCTCACTTTGGTCTCAGTCTGTTTCGCATGCATGCAAGCAAGGGAATGGAGAAATGGGTGCAGGTGCTGATGCTCAGAACTGTCCTGGCATGACAGACCCAGCAAGTGCCCCTCAGCCCCTCTCAGACCCGCACCAGGCTTCCACCCCCACCCCAACCCCAAACCCACAGGCAGCCACCCCTCAGGCTCCAACTACTGACACTCAGGCAGACAACATGCCCGCACCCAATCAGCCATCAGCCACCCCTCAGGCTTCAGCACCTGACGCTCAGACAGACCAGGCTCCAGCCCCAACCCCTCAGGCAGCCACTCCTCAGGCTGCACTTACTAACGCTCAGACAGACAAGGCGCAAACAACCCAGCCAGATGTCAGTGACGCACAGCTGAACAGAGTTTTGCAAGGCTTGGACAGTCACATCGGCAAAGTGCTTGAAGCGCTGCCTGCCAATGGCATGCTGATTCTATTCACCTGCCAAGGGGACACCGCAGAGCTGCGCAGAATGCAGGTAAGATGTTTCCCGCTGACATCTGTCCACATGTGCGTTCATTGGATGCATAGCAACATCATGGTGGCTAGCACAAGCTGGTTTGGCGAGGACCAGTCTCATGCCAGACATGCTTAGCATATTTCATTGATTGATTCATTAATGACCATCCCTTATGCTGCGTGCTTGGATACCAAACTGGGCCTGCTTTCATTTTGCCCAATTGTGCTGGCAAAGTCATGTTGATCTTGAGTCAATGCCATTTCACTGTACGGCGTCCAGACATGCACGCTTCTGACACCTGCTGCAGGAGCAGAAGTACCGCCGTCAGCAGAAGCTGGACAACTTGCCACCATGGACGCTGACTAATGAGGCTGACTTTGCCAAAGCAGCATCTCGTGCCTGCCAGGCTCTTTGCTTTGCCTCTGTCAAGCAGTAAGAGCAAACAGGACTGCAGGAGCATCTTGACAGCTGCAGACAGCAGTTTGATGTCATCTCATGCTTGCAAGTTGGGCCACAGGACACTAATGGAATGCTAGTGAGATGCACAGCCTGTCTGCAATGAATTATGCTGTCAACCTGTGCCTGGCTCAGCCCTTTGATCCTATTTCTGGTGTCAATTAAGAATGAATACAAGTGAGTCACAAGCCATTAGCGTAGATCTGCACAAATAGTCTAGCGTAGTACCTGTTAGTTCAGAGCTGTGTTCACACCAAGTCTCGGTCTTGCAGATGTGCTTCTTTAGTGGCTGTTCTGAAGCCTTTCTCAAGCGTACACCAAGTAGTAATCTAGTAGAGACAGAAAAATATCTCTCACACAAAGAGATATTTTGTGTTACTGTGACTGCAAGTGGTGTTGATGCATTGCATAAGTGTCAAGTATCATCTACGTCGTGTTATGTTTGCTGCAATTTACCGCACATACACAAGGATGGTTGCATCTATGTTCGCTGTAGATACTCTCTATTTTGTACATGCTTGGTGTCGATGCTGTCCTCCACCTATTTATGAACCAATTGCTAGGCATTCGCAGACTAGACTGCACCTATCGCAGTACAATGATCACAACAGCAACTTGTCAATCATACTCTGCTGTACAAGGTGAAGATTGGTTAGAAAGGACCTTGCAATCAACATGAAAGCAAGAATTTGTTGCCTACTCTGCTTAGGATCATGCATTCCACGAAATGCCCTAGCACCTGCTATGTACTGGTACAGAGCTTGTAGCTGCAGTTTGTGGTCATCTGAATTGCAACTGAAGAGCACTCATTGCAAGTTGGCACATCACGCCATTGTTATTGAAGGTTAAAGCTTTGCTCATGGGCTGTTGTCAATGATCAAGCGCATATCCCATCTGCGCACTGGGGTCACCTGCAGTCAGCAATTGTTTGTCAGTTGTTTACAAATCTCAGTCACACAGTCACAGGACAGTGATGCTCTGCTACTGCTGCTCATGAATTCAAATCATGGAGACATGAATATTAGTCAGAAGTACTACAGGTAAGCAACAAAGCACAACACTGAGTACATCTGGAGTGCCATGCGAACATCAGATGCACAAAGATGGGATGCTGTCACAGACACGGTGAACCAAGTGTTACAGCAAGACAGCGTCATATGCTGGATTGTGCAAGCAGGTCAGCCTTGTCACAGCATACCAGCAAATGGTTCATGTGCAGCATCTCCTGATACCAGGGCTGCAAAGCCCAGTTCAGGTTATCCTGCGCCTTGTAGGCTATATGCATCAATAGCAGTATGCAACAGCAACAGAGAACAGTAAATACATCTGAAAGACCAATGCTGCTGACTTTAGTGACCACTTGGACGCTAGATGTTGGTAGCTTTGATGCAATAGCAGTGGGTTTTTGGACCACATTCTATATGCATGTAGACCATGTCGCGTGCCAGTCATGCAAGCAGTCAATGACCATGCCACAGCATACCAGCAAATGGTTCATGTGTAGCATCTCCTGGTACCACGGCTGCAGAATCCAATTCAAGTTATCCTGCGCCTTGTAGGCTATATGCCTGTGCTTGTTGGGGTTGTAGTCATGGGCAATCAGGGTTCTGAACTCTTCTGAGTCGCTCCTTTCCACTATCTCATCTTGGGTGAGCTTTGAAGCCTGCAGCCAATCAAAAAGCTGAGCATACAAGTGATCCTAGAACTGTACCGCCAGTATATACAAAGACCCACAAGCATTTGCACAGACAAAACAAATTTTGGCTGTGCGCAGCTTTCGAATACAGGTCCACCACTGAAATTCATTGATAGGAAGCTTTGGTGGCAGGAAGCAGCCAGTCAACAAGATGGCAGACAAAGGTAACACTCTACAGCTGTGAGGTATCAAGACAGAAGCCTTGATGGCAAGAGGCAGGCAGCAAAATTTTGGATGTTATCACATCCAGCCATTGTGACAGCAACTTTGTTGGCAAGAGGCACGAACGGAAGTAGTGTGCATGAGCAGTGATGCAAATGTGCACGTACAGTGGTGCAAATGATGCGCGCAGAGTCCTAGTCCTCGGTAAGAAAGGGTGATGTGATGATGACAAGAGCTGCAGGAAGCAATGAATAAGATCATTTACCCTGATGAGAGCGCTTGGCCGCAGAATATGTGTGGGACAGGAGCAATGACACAAAAACTTACCCTGGTGAGAGCACTTGGCCCTAGAATATGTGTGGGACGCATGATGCACACATCATCAATGACAGCAATCTGATCCTCAGGATATGATGCCATGTATGGCCACACAAAGTCCAGCCCAAACCCTACATCGATCATCAAATTATGGTCAGTTGACTCTACTTGGCATGTGTCCAAGTCATGGAGAGCAGAAGGATGTGCCAAGGAGATTGCAAGCTGTTGGTTGCAACAAAAATGATGTACCAGCACGACTCCGTGTACTACACAAGGCGTGTAAAATGGTACTGTATGGGCAATTGACACACCATTGAATTCAAATAGGATACCTGTCAAAAGCATTGCATCTAAGTTTGCTTGAAGTCAAAGAGCCAAACAATTGACAGACCATCAGCAGCAACAGCAAAGATTACTAAAAAGACATCCATGTTACTATTGAGATTCAGAAAGGAGAATGCAATCAAATCACATGGAGAAATCAAGCACCATGGACATGCGCTGATGCCTCTCACCTCTGTCAATGTCTTTGAGGCTAGGCGCAACAATCTTATTCCAGAAGTCTCGACTCCAAACAGGCGCAGCAGTTTCTACATATGTGGTGTGCCGCAAAAGGGTGGTTGGATGCATTCTGAGCAGGTCCATGTGCCATGAAATTGTGTCATCAGGCGAGCACCAGGATGGATGTGACATGGTGAGATTATACTCAGCGCTGAGGTCAAACATCCTGCAGGGCACAACAGACTTGGCATGCACACAGCATGAAAGTTTAGTTTTTCACAAAGAGAGGAAAGTCCTCTCTTTGTGAAGGAGGAAATTTCTCCTTCAAAGCCATGAAAATGAATGTGACAGGAACAGAGCAGAGAAGGTTGCGTATCAAATCTTATGCAAAGCAGCACAGGTTCAGCCAATGTCAACATTAACGACACACAAAACACATACTCGAAGCTCATACACACAAAATCGACTTTGGATTCACGTACATTGCAGGATAGGGTGAAAAAGAACCTCTCCTGCAAGAATCTTGGTTTGTTGGCATACCTGTTGACTGACTCAACAGTCTGCACAATTTCGTCTTCAGGAAAGTAGATGTACTCATATTTCCCTGTAATTTGAACCTGCCACTGCGTCGTTCGAATCAGCTGACACAGCGCTGCGTAACGGCCAGCTGTCACTTCCAAATCGTGCCCAAACACCATGACACAGTGGGGACACGCCTTTTGAACTTGCTGCGTGCGATTGTGCGAGGCCATGGCCAGGACGTCATACTTTGCTGTTGCATTCTGCCGCAACCACCTGCAAGCATGAGATCGAATTTCAGCTGTCATTTACATGATTGCAATATGTCATGAGTTGCTTGCAGGAACTCAGTTCTATAGTCATTTCGATGAACTGAACACATAGACATTGGATGCAGTCAAAACACAAGCTGCAGCAGTTTTGAATGCTCCTTGAACTGCTCTGTATAAGCAGAGTTGACATCTGGAAGCACTATGCCATCATAGATTGCTGTACGCTTTGTTGCCGCATTGCATCATGGTGCAATGCGTGACAGCAGCGGATTTAATCTTGTGCTGTCCGTTGGAAAAGACTGAGCATGCATACCTGGAGTCATCATACACAGCCACAATAACCAGGTACTTGTTTGTGCCTGCATGCATGGGAGCTAATGTCAGACCAGCACGCAAGTGATTGTGATTTTGCGTCAGCAACCTTGATACTCGCACTTAATTGCATTGGATCTGTCTGCCGATACCTGAAATGTAAAACAAGGGATAGCAAACAGAGTCCAGATGCTAAGGCGTTTCCTGCTTAGGCTGTGCCACAAAACTCACATGACATACGAACTGTACAGGACCATGGCATAGTTGATACAGTTGTGTTTACCACACGCAATTGATGTGTATTGAAGCTGTGGGTGCTCCTGTTCACATGCAACCAGATGACAATTGCAAGCAGAGTTGAGACGTGAACCAGCTGGCTAAGCGTGTTCAGCACCTTTGTCAACTACGCCTAGAATCTGATCGCTTATCTGAAGAACAATAGACAGCATATGTCACAGAGCGCACTGGCAAATGCAAATGCCGTACAACATTGTGTACCTGATATCTGGACTGTGCTGGGCTCTGTAGTCATGCCCAGAAAGTTCAGCGCCTTTGTGAACTTCCGCAAGCGGTGGTGGGGCTGCAATCTGGCAACACCTGGAGCTCCACTTGTGGAGGAGACAAATCTGACACCCTTGTGTGGACCCTTGGCATTGTTCTTGACCTCATACGTGTCTGCATTGCAGGACGTCAACATGTGAGCTTTCTGATGCTATTACCCACAGTTTCAATCATTTTCAAGCGATTCTTCAGTGCAACATTTTGTCACCCTTCTGAGGACCCTTGGCATTGTTCTTGACCTCAAATTTATCTGCATTGCAAGATGCATACTTATGAATTTGGGAGAGTTTGGCATCATGTGCATCGGCATTGTATAGTGCACAAACACGAGGTGTGAGGCAGTCTGGCAACAGCTGGAGCTCCATCGCTGTATGAGGCAAATCTCACACCCTTGTGATGACCCTTGCATTGTTTTTGATCTTCTATGTGTCTGCAGTGCAGTGTGAGAATGTTGTAAAGCAGTTCAACGTCATTGTGGCAAAATGGTGCGCATGACTCCCTGTTGATGGCTGAAGTGCAACATGCATTCAATCTTGTGAAGAGCCCCCAAACGTCGACCTGCTGCATACCGTCCACAACCAAAATATTATGCTGTCTTCATGACATGTGCTGAGCTGCTGACTGAACGAGCAAAACTCCTGTAAAATCAGGTTATTGCACTGATTGACGGTCTAGCAAATCAGTGCATCTTTTGAGAGACCAGAAGGCAGCCAAGTAACAGCAAGAGTTGATGCATGGCAGCAAAACTAATGCAAAATGGACTTTTTAGTGCCTGTCGGGATGCAGTGCTCAACACAAAGCCACCAACAACCAAAATGTCAGTGAGGCAGAACTAGCATCTGCTGCTTACTATCGCACAAGCAGACTTCTAACTCTGATAGATGCACTCAGCTGCTGAGCAAGGAAGCCAGCTCTCTCTGCAACGCCTGCTGAAGGCATGAAGTCTTCATACTAAGGTGGCCATTCACACGCAAGCCAGCTTCGCCACATTTGTAAAGCTTTGGCAAGGTTAACAGATGCACTGAGCTGCTGAACAAAGAAGCGAGCTCTACCTTTGATGCCTGCCAGGCTCATGAGGTCTTCATACCAAGGTGGCCCTTGCACCCCAGCCAGCTTGGCCACATTGCAAATGGTTCAGCAAGTTTAACAGATGCACTCGGCTACTGTGTGAGGGAGAAGATTGTATACTCCAAGAAGAAGATGATTGTACCTTTGATGCCTGCCAGGCTCATCAGGTCTTCATACCAAGGTTGCCACTTGCGCCCCAGCCAGCTTGGTACCAAGTAGCCCATGTCGTACTTGGTCCTCAAAAGCTGCATAAGCAAAACTCAACCCTGTCAAATGAGTATGGAAAATCTCAAGATGGTGCAAAGCAGGCTCTTCAAACTCTTCGCAAGTCCCAGCAAACCTGGCAATTCCAAGACTGCCTGTGCTCGCTGAACCTTGAGCGCTGGACCAAATCTCACTTGACTGCTTGTGTTGTCTGCCTTATGGTCTCTCCAGAAGTCTAAGCCATGTATATATGTGTCTGGTATCTGCATGGCTGTTTTCACATTGTTCTGAGTATGTGTTCATTGATTTGGACGGAGTTTGACTGGCGCTTTGTGCTACAGCATGCGCTTGTGTCAAGAAGATGCATGCTTGAAAAGACAGGGTACAGACTTCTGGTCTTAAAGGTCTGCTAGACACAGGAGCTGAAGGTGCTGCCAATGACCAAAACAACATGCTGTGAATTTTTTCCCCATGTGTAAGATGTGATGAACTGTCAAGCGAAATGCTGTTGTTGGGAGACAGCAACTAAGTTTGACAACTGTGTTGAAGCAGCTGCAGGTTGGAAAGATAGGTCAGACTGACCAATGGTACACAGTGAAGCATGTTGTGACCTGTAGCATCTAGTTGTTGATTGTGCCCAGGTGTTGACTCATGTCACTGCGGGGTTGATTGAACCTGAATGCTCATATGTGCCACAATGAAGTGAAATCTGCCTACGTTTGATTTGTGCCAATTCGCTGTGGATTACGCCTACATTTTGATTTCGTTCCATGCGTCATTTTGCGCCAGTTAATTAAAGATTGAAGAGCTGATTGAAAGAGATTAGGTGAACCACAATGTTTCAGTGAAGAGGTTGAGGTTGATTGCAGCATCAGCTGAATTGTGCCGAGGGAGCGCATGCGCTCGCCTCAGCCTACCAGAAATTATTCCGTAGACATACCCACTTGGAGCAGTCTTGCCCAGCGCCGCAGGCAGAGTGCAAGGCGAGCAGCGAGGATAGTTGGGTGGCCTTCCTGATCACCAACCCAGCCCGAACAGGTAAGTATGACTAGCCTGTGAGGCTGGTGGGGTTATATAGGATGGCAGAGTGGAGGGCCAGGGTGCAGCTATGGTGTGCTGCTGACCCTAGAAAGCCCTAGTAGGGAAGATGGCTAGGATACAGGAAGGGTCAATATAAAGGGAGGTTTTGCTATCAGGCTGTCCATAGATCGACACAGTATCAAGGGTGGCCATCAAATGTGCTCGTTCCCACTGTGTAACTCTGCCTCAACAAACTAAAGCAATGAAACATGAGGGTAGTACTTGGCAGTTGTTTCATACCTGGCTTTGCAGCTTCCAATAGTCAACAAGCACTCAAGCTGCCGTGTGATGCTGACGGCACAATGAAGATGGGCGAATCACAAGCAACACATAAGCAAGATAGCTTGACTGACCTCGCTTTCATAGCCAAAACACTATCGCCCTCAGCATGCATTTTCAACTTGAACATAAAGCAATGAGAAGCGATGCAAACACCTGTGTGCAAACAAGGCTCACCTCGCTCTCATAGCCAAACTTGGCCAAGACAGCAACCAACTCAGCATGCGGGTTGTGCTCCTTATAGATTGTCAGCTTTGTGCCTGGCTGCAACTCCTTTTTTGGGTGAATGACGCATACATCGTTAATGATGGCAATCTTTTCCTGAGGATACCCAAGAATGAAGGGCCAAACCCAATCCAACCCATGGCCTGCATGTGTAGCAAATAAGTCGGCTCAAGAATTGTCTGACACATGCACTGCTGATGGTTTTGCTGATGCCCAGCATACATTGCCACATTCGAGCTGTAACAGCATGTGAGTGCAGAAGCGATAAGCCAACAGCCATTACTTCTGGCAAAAGGCATGTACAGTAAAGTCTCTTTGTAAGGACACTCGATGTAAGGACAATCTCGATCTAAGGACAACATCATTGGTGACCAATCACTGCATTTTGGCTGCAGTTGTCCCTCTGAGCAAGGACAATTCAATGTAAGGACAAATTTCTTGGTGACCAAAGCGGTCGTTACAAAGAGAGTTTACTGTGCATGTATAGTTGTAACATGAAGGCCAGAGTGAAGAATAGCAACCTGCGCAAGCCAAGATCTAGAGCTCAAGCAGCACGTGATCAAGCCATCCATCACAATGTCAGTGGTTGAGCATTAGGGTCAAATGCAGACAACTCACGTGTGTGGCAACGTCAGCTGTGACATTTGTCAGCATTGCTCCAAGGGCGCACCTGTCTCAGCATGCTCCAGGGTCGCAACAACCTTAGACGTGAAGAACTGCATATTGAAGAGGGGAACCATGATCTCAACAAAGGTCGTATATTGCAGCACCACTCTGGGGTCTTTGTACAGGGGGTTCTGCCACGTCTGAGACTCAAAAGGGGAACAAAGGCTGGGCTGTGCCAGCAGCAAGCCGTATTGCTCCATTAACGCAAAAGTCTTGCTCATGGAAGCGCTTGTTTGGACGATGTCATCATCTGTTACGTACAACTGCGGTGCACAGCACACTATCAGTCATGACATATGATCTATAGTGTTGTGTGCGTACAAACATCTTGCTCATGGAAGCGCTTATTCGGAAGATGTCATCATCTGTCACGTACAACTGCAGCATACAGCACACTTGAGGTCATAACGTGGGTCAAAAGCTGTATTGATGAAGCCGGGCAAATTTTCTTGCTTATAGACATTTCTTTGTTGCCATCAACTGTCACACACAACTGCAGTGCACAGCACGTCATACGTCACAACAAGGCTTGAAAGCCATCAGGGCAAAAATCTTGTTCATACAAGCGCTTGGGGATGGGGTCATCGTCTTGTCTATACAACCGCAACACACTGCGCACTGGAAAATGCAAGATCCATTGGAAGCAACATTGCTCTATCAATGTAAAGGTTTTGCTCATGCAAGCGCTTGTTTGAACAATGTCATCATCTGTTACGTACAACTGCAGGGCACAGCACACAATCACTCATGACATATGATCTATAGTGTTGTGTGCTTACGAACGTTTTGCTTAGGAATGATGTGATCATCTGTTACGTACAACTGCAGAGCATAACACACTGTAGATCACAGCATTGCTCAGAAGCAATATTGCTGCATTAGTGCAAAGGTCTGAGAAGCGCTTGTTTGGACAATGTCATTGTCTATCACGTACAACTGCAGCACACAGCGCTATAAGTGACATGATTGCAAGCTTGTTCCGCACTGGACTGCTTGATTGATCAGTACTGGTGCCCGCGCGAACGCAAGGTAGGTGACAGGTATGCCTCACCCTGCTTCTGTAGGCTGTACAGCAGGCGCACTGGACTGCCATGACCTACTGATTTGTTGTGATGATTGGCCAGAAGTCTGAACACCAGTGTCTAGAGTGCATCGACTATCTGCTACATCGGACGCCACAATAAGGAAGATCTGGAATGACATTGTTTTGTCTGACTGTCATCAGTTGAACAGCAGGCGTCCTTACCGCGACGCTCAAGACAAGCCTGCCTGGCAAGATACGACTTGTGCCACACACACCTAGCAGTATATGCTAGAAAGTGTAATGATTGTTATTGTACTTTATTACCAAGCACAGAATGCAAGCACACATGCTACAGTGAGGTTGCACAATATGCATTCACAAGGAAAAGATTCATGCCAAGGGGTATATGGGTATAGGGGTAGTATTTTTTTTGGGGTATAGGGATATAGGAGTACAAGGGTGATATCCAATACCCCAGAAACATACGGAATATAGTGGTATAGGGGTAGTATCCAGTACTCCGCAAAGCTTTTTGGTGAGGCATCATGGCAGGAACTTCTGCAACCAGGCTCATCTCTAAATGTGCAAACTAAGTGCAAAAATCAGCTACACTAGAGACAATCTGTAAGGCCCTACATTGGATTTCTAGTGAATTGTGTGCTGTCACCCCTCTGCGGGTCTCTGAAAGGACGTTAAACATAACAGCAACAGTAACAGTAACAGCAATCAAAGACCAACATGCCAGTTTGAATGTGTAAGCAAACACAACCTGATTAAGCAGATATGCTTGCACAGCATTAACGGCAGTGTCGAGACACCAGACGCACCTGCTTATACTGCTTGGCAAACTTCTGCTTGAAGAGATCTGACTTGGCAAATTTGTACAGGAAGCTCCACTTTGTGCCGGTTCCTGACTCGTTGTGGACACACTGCTCACAGATGAAATCGCTACGTTTGCCAAAGTAGAATGTTGCCAACTCCCAAGTCCGATCCTCAGAATCCTCAAACCACCTGGTGCATAACAGTTAATTTCCCTGGAGCTTGACTTGATGCCAAATGTGGTATTGCCATACGCTTTGTCAAATGATGCATAAGCTAGACAGCTGTGTATGGGGACAAAGACAAGTCCATACCATTGGGTGTCATAACGGGAGCCTCTCTTTATAGAGGCAGCCCGGGATTGCTGCTCTAAGAGCAGCAATCAGCAGCTGTGTATACACATGAATTGTGCATGCATTGCAGATTAGCAGAAAGTGGCATAGCCTCATCAGCTTGGTCAGAGATAAATGGGTTGACGTGTGTACCTCTCATGGATGGAAGAGTCTCCAACCGCAGCAACTATCAAGTTTGTCCTTGGCTTCCGCTTGACTGCAGTAATGACACTCTGTGAGTGATCAGGGTCACCAATCATCATAGTTGCATGATTGGAACATCACCAGTTTGGAATGTTGGCTTGTTGTGCAATTGTAACATAGAATAGCTGATGTGCTCATACACACGCTGCTGACATTACAGCCTTTCCCAATGGTTGCATTGGCATCAACCATCAGAGATGACGCCCTGCTTATGCTGCATTGCTGGGCAAATTACAATGCTCGACTATCTGCTGCATGTTCATGGCATGACAGCAGGTACTGTCACACGCTGTGGCAAGGAGGGCAGTTGCACGCACCTGCCCTTGCTGTGCTGTGAGCTTTGCCTGAAATGGGTTTGGCAGAAGTTGTGTTTGAGCTACTGGACACAGGAGATTTTCCTGTCACTGTCTGGCTTTTACAACACACCTGCACAAGGCATGCACCATGATTCTTGCAATGTACAGATGTCAGGGCTTCAAGTGATTGGACTCTGCGACGTTCGTGGAAAGTGCTGCTGAAGGTGTGTCAGGCACTGCCAGCATGCTCGGCTTTAAAAGTGTCAAAAAGCGACCCCGAGGCAACGTCACCAGTGATTCCGGTGCCAACTAAGCAACGAGATGTAACAAGTCGGCGCTGCGTCAGTTGAGTGCGGTCAGATTGTCTGCGCACGGCGCTGTCCCGAGTGTGCCCGAGATTTTCGCACTTACCGTTCCGCACAGAAGAGCGACCAGCAGCAAAGCTTTACACAGCGGCGCGTTTGCAGACACTTTGTTGGTCATCTATGAGTCTGCGCAAAACCTCAGTGCGCATGCTGGTCGAGAAGGGCAAGTGCGCAGCGCTGATCCTGTGGCGGTGTCCGCATGAGGTACCCAACAGGTGACGCTAAGGGCAGTGCCTGCAACAGATCGCAACCGGCGATGCTGCGATATGATCGATCGGCGACGCCTTCGAAGTCGCGCACAAACCGTCGAAAGGGGTCCCCTGCAAATTCGGTCGACGCCTGCAAACAGCCCTTACACGCGTCCTGCATAGGGCGTTTTCCAAACAGAAGGCCCGCAGTGCTAGCTGAATGCAGCTGGCTTATTGCCGATTGCAGCTAGCTGGCTGCACAGCTGGTGCATGTAGGCACATCGTGCGATCAACACTAGCGCTGGACATTGTCTGTTGGTGCTGGGGACAGGCTTGGAACGCCGACGCGTTGGAACGCCAATAATATGGGATCTGTGAAGAGGAAGTGTGCATGTTCCGGTGTTCTGAACGTTGATCACAATCTGCGGCATCTCGACATCAGCAGAGCGACAAGCGAAGACTTAGGCGTCAAGCTTGAGTGCATTCTTGGTCATGCAGTGCCCAGCTGACTCGTTCGTGCATTTGTCGCCCGACAGGCGACGATTTGAGCTGGATGGCGCTCCATTCTTTTTCACAGGTTGCAACAGCTACTATCTCATGACGAGAGCTGCGGACCCTGGCTTGCGACAACAAGTATTGGAAGTTCTAGATGATGCCAAAGCTGTTGGCTTGACTGTCGTCAGGACGTGGGCTTTTAATGACGGGCCTGAATGGAATGCTCTGCAGCCATCTCCAGGTGAACGATCGCTCGGCAAGCCCGTCCGGTAGCGTTGCGACAGTCCATCGAGTTCGTTGTATCCTGATGCAACCAGATCTGCTGATGCTGTGCAGGCCAGTTTGATGAGAGGGTTTTTTGCGGCCTAGATTTTGTGCTGGCGGAGGCTGGAAAACGTGGTCTCAAGATCTTGCTTGTACTGGTCAACAATTGGACGCCGTTCGGAGGCATGACTCAGTATGTCAAGTAAGTCCAAGTTCAAGGGCCTCCACAGCTTCACTGTTCAGCAAGCTTCCTCTTGACGAATTGGCTGACTCAACTTATGACTCAGGTGGAGTTGTGAGCGGAGATGTGTACCGGTGACAGACAAGTCTCAAGCTTTCTACGCAGACAGGCAATGCCAAGACATCTACAAAAACTTCCTGGTGACAATCACAAGCAGAACGAACTCTATCACAGGTGTGCCTTACAGGTGTGCCTTTGATCTTGCATGCTGGGTGCGGTTTTCTAACAAAATGTCACCACAGCATATGTTTGTCCTTGAGTCTTTTATTATGATGACCATCATTATTAATGTCACAATCTTTGTATCCTTCTGCAGCAGCACTGCCTGTGGGCGTCAAAACCAGTCAAATGAAACAAGAGAGCATTGCTTCACATTTGAATCCCACACCCTGATGCATAATGCCTGGTGCTTTACAGAGCATGTGGCACGTACAGACGTACGCATGATACAGACAAACTCAAGAGTCTCTCAGAACTCTGCAAGGGCCAGCATTCAAGCTTTACGTTCCTCTCCCAGCGCACCTGAAGCAGTATCTCAGGGATCTGACATTCTTAATACGGACACGTGGTTTCTGATTTGCCTATCTTGATGTGCAGGGATGACCCCACCATTCTTGGATGGAGTCTAGCCAATGAAGCGCGCTGTGAAGGCGACTACTCTGGCAGCAGCATGCAGGTCAGATCATACACAACCCATATGTAGGATCATATCTGGTTGGGTTGACTTACATCTGGCATCTGGTTATGACGCCTCATGGAGTAGACTTTTCTTTTCTTTGCTTTTCTTTTCTTTTCTTTCTACATCTGGCATTGTCTGTCTGTTTGCCGACTCAGCTGTGTGTCCATCTGAGCTGTTTGTCTATCTGAGACAGTTGATTGCTCCAGTACGTATCTAGCTGGGCCTGGCTGAGCCTGTTCAGCACACACTTAGAATGAACGCAAATGAATGCCTGAGCTAGCTGATCCATTGTCTGTCTGTCTGTTTGTCTGTTCCTCTGTTTGTCCAAACCTATGTGTCTATCTGCCTGCCTGCCTGTCTATCTGAGCTGGCTCACTTGACTTTTTGGCTGGGCTGCAGGTCAAACGTCTGTCTGGGCTTAAGCCTGTCCGTCTGGCTAAGTGCCTGTCTGTCCATCCGTCTGCTGGTCTGTATGTCTGTCTGTCAATCTGTTCGTTGTCTGTATCAGGCAACAATCAAGTGACAGACAGTGACTGCAGATGCAGCATTTGCCATGCATCCAGACTCCGATTTCTCATGCCAGTAACTTTTGTAAATCAGGCAGTGTGCTTTATCATAAAGCTATGCAACAGAATAACATGGGCGATTTCGTGACGCCCAGAACAAGCCGGCCTGGCGGGATAGGACTTGGGCCACACACACCTAGCACTTGTGCTGGTGCGTGTAATCATTTTCTATATATATTATTACTTTGGCCATTCACAACCTTTGTGAAGATCAGGCACAGTCTTCTGTGGCTGACGCTGTTGCAGAAAATATATCAAGTATGCGACTTCTGCAACAGCCAAGAAATACATTGCTGAGGCCCAGTCTGTTGATTCAGGATTGGATAGACTCAACAGCAGAGTTCATGAAGAGCCTGGACCCTAATCATTTGGTGACCGTGGGTTGTGAGGGTTTCCTGGGCAGCTCAACACCAGGTGTGCCCTTCACCACACCCACTGCACTGACATGACTACTGATACTCGCATATCACCATAAAATTTTTAAACCTGTGCTTGCATGAATGATTACACAAGCAAACGCAACACTGCTATGCTCTGCCTTGATGGCTTTGTGTGTTGCGCAAGCACACAATTGCTGAGCCATAGTGATGTACACAGCAATGCACTATGCTATGTGCTGGATGCTTGATCGCTGTTCTTAGTTATGTTGCATACTTGCCATAGGCAGGGCAGTCAGCAAGCATTTCTGGCAGCATTTGCTGCGCCCATAGAATTTGTTTGACATGCACACAGGGCATGAAAGCATTATATTGCTTGTCACTAAAAGCTCTTTTGCTTGCGCAGAATTTTTTAAGTCAATTGAGGCGGCCCAGCACTTTGCCGATCCCGCGAAGACCTCTGTGCGCAGGCCCTCATTGTATAGCGTGGGTGTGCAAGCATAGAGTGTAGGGGGACAGGACCCAGTAAATTTCATTTGGCAGACTCAACAGCATGAGTTCTGTTTGCAGACTTGCTACCAGACAATCCATATGACACAATGAACCAGGGTTGTGACTTCCTTCGAAACCATCAGTCGCCAAGCATAGACTTTGCAACCATCCATTTGTGGCCGGATAGTTGGCTTACTAATGTGGATGACGAGAGGCGACTTCAGTTTGCCAGGAGATGGATCAACTGCCATGTGGACGTCTGCACACAACTGCTGCAGAAGCCACTGGTGTTGGCAGAATTTGGGTGGAAGCTGGATGGCCGAGCTGCTTACTATGACAAGGTGAGCAGGGTGCAGAATGTTGAGCATGTGCTGTTTGTAGCTGGTGTTGATCAATGATGCCAGGGAGAGGACTTTTGATGATGTCTCGATGTTTTATGTGTGAAATTGGAACTGTGCTTTGCATGACTGATTGTGTTTCTTGTGACCCATTTTGGTGTGTTGGTTGCAGATCTTTGAGCAGATGATATTCAAAAACCTCAATGGTCACTTGGGCATGAGTTCATCTGCAACGCCATTCCTGCCTAAGCTGATGCATATGCTGCATATGTTTGCACCCTTTGTCAACCATGCCGCAGAACTCATCCTGTATTGGGTACAGATCTTTGAGCATATGTTGTTTGGAGGAGCTCTCTGCCAAGCATACTAAGGAGACAACTGAAGATGAATATGAGTGAACGTTGAGTAGGCTTCTCATTATGGGGTCTATGCTTGCTGTGGCCCACGTTGGTCTGTTGTGTGCAGATCTTTGAGCAAGTTGTAAGTCATGCAAAGGCAGGCCGAGCACTCACAGGCAGCTGCTTTTGGATGACAGCTGCAAGCGCTTACCCAGACTATGACGGCATGACAGTGTATTTCAGACCTCCTACACCAGAAGTCGAAGCCCAAAACGTGGAATCGCTGGCACTAAAAACTGATCAAAATGACAACCAGCAGTGTGCAGCAGACAGCTCGCAATCACCTGTGAGTAAATTGTCCTCTAAGCTGCAGTCTAAGCTTTCAGGCAGGGTTTCTGGCAAATTAGCAAACCTACTTGATCGTGCCAGGCAAGACAACAAAAGTGTTGTGGAAGTGATCAAGATGAATGCCAAAACCATGAATGATTTGAACAGACAAGGCAAAGAGTGCAAGGTCATGTGATTTTAAGGCAGCCATGAATCTACTTGTCTGTGTGGTACAATTACCGTTCTCAAATTCTGATGTTGCTGACATCTGCATGATCAAGGCATATGATTGTTGACACTGATATGAGAGTCCTAATACATTGCGTGCTGAGGCTGTGTTGACACGTTGCAACGTCAGTCGCCCTTCACGTGGCATGTCATGTTAGCTCCAGCAGAAACATCTGCCGTTGGCAGTATCTCTGTGTCTTACACGTTTTGTGACATTCAATGATTGAGTCGTACACACCGTCAAGCTCTGTACAGCAGCAGGTACGTTCGGCACCTGTGATGTCTGTCGGTTGTGCAGGGCACTGTAACAGTTGCTTGGCAACAATGTTGGACTGACCGTTGCAGCTGTCAAGTGTAGTTCAAAAGCAGCTGCCTCAAAAGGTCAGCGATGAATGCAACGAACATGTTGTCCTGCCAAATAAATAAAAAAGGCTTACAATGTAGTCTGATAAGCTTGAAAGGAGAGGGCTACTGATAAACCAGTCAGATGTACCAATAGAAGTCTGTTGCAGCTGTCATGAGTGGTCAGTCCGTAAGCAAAACCTTGTGTTAGTTTCATGAAGGCAAAACCTCACATATCTGCAAGGCCGCAAATTGATGCAGATATGCACATGGCATATTTACTTGCATTTGTGCAGTAATAATGTTGTGCAATGCTGACACTTGAGAAAACTGCCGAGGTCTGCGCCCTTGTGAAACAGTATGCAGGTGTGTGCAGCTGCAAAACTGCTCAAGATAAGGTGAACAACACTGAGGCCCAGGAAATCTGCCCAAGTCTGCATAGCTATATGATCAGCCACGCTCATCGTTGTCAGATGATGTTGCTTCAGGAAATCTGTCTTCCATTGGGCTTCCCATTTGTTCGTTGACCAAACGAGCAAAATACAGATAGTTATCCCCCAGCAGATGGTAGCGATTTTTTCCATAGAACAGTAAGTGGGTTGGTCTTCTTTTCTTCAATGACTTGTCAAGGCCTACTGCTTGGCCGTCATACTCGTACTCCTTCCCATACCTACAGTAATAGCAGCTTAGTATTACGGCATGCGGCCAGCGTTTCACCAAAAGATTGACAAGCCTGAAAGATGTTGGGAGGTTAGAGAGAGGCGGCTGATTTACTATGCATCTCTGAGCTAATGCATGCAGACTCATGCAGACTTGCATGCTGCCATGCTGGCAAACACAAATGCAGAAAGTAGATTGCAAGGTTTGAGTGGCATTATGGCATGGTATATAGCAAACAGCATGCCAGTTGAAGAAGTCTCACATGGCCTGAATGAACTGCATTGCATGACATTGCATTACATCGCATTGCATCACATTTTGTTGCATTGCATTGCATTGCATTGCACTGCATTGCATTGCACTGCATTGTATCATGGAACAAACACACAAGGCAAGACTTACTTGGCGATTGGCTTATATGCTCCATAATCCCTGCAAGAAGCAAAAAGCGCCTTAGCAACTAATTGCTCCCAACGTCAACATTTGGGACAGGCAGATTTCTTCACCAGCCGAATGTCAACCAATGCCAGTTGTTGAGCTGCTATTTTGTTTGAAGGAAGAATCTTACAACCATGTGTCTGCTGAATCATAGCAAGGCCATCATGTGTCAATGCAGTGAAATGCCGCAATCAGTGGAGAACGACATCAATAATGTGTTTACTCAAGCATAGCAAGGCCTGCATCATTTGTGAATGCAGTGAGTTGCTGTAAACAGTGGAGATCCACATCAATCTTTTGCTTGCTGAAACAGAACAAGGCCAACATGTGGCAGGAAACGTAGCAGCGCAACCTACAACCCACCTCTTTCCCTCGAGGGCTTCTTTCCTTTCCGCCAGGAGAAGGGAATCTGTAGCCCATTTCCCCCTTTTGTCTGAGGTTGCTTGCCACACATATATTGGAGTGTGCAACATCTTGCTGAGGACCAGCATTTCCACTTCTCCCCCCCCGAACTTATCACTCTCTAGTCGCTTGCAGTACCTGAGTACATTTCACCACAAGAGTTTCATTCCATATCCAGTCGCGGGCACTTGTGGAGCTGATTGTGGTGTTTTGAACTGAAATTTGCAAGTTTGAGTGACATTCTGCATGAACACAACCAAAAGCATTTGACCAAATGCTTGACATGAGATTGCAAATAGAAAACTTGTATGCATACACTGAAGCCAGCCTAAACACAACCAAAAGCATCAAATGCTTGACATTACAACTGCAAACAGAAATGTTGTACGCATGCACTGAGGTCAGCCTGGACAAGACCAAAAGCACCGAATGCTTGACATGGCAATGCAAGCAGAACTCTTCTCCGCATGCACTAAAGTCAGCTGCATTCTTGAAAAAACAATCAAAGGCAATGCATGCAGACCGCTTCTATACATGCACAGACGTCAGCCGCAACATTGACAGAGAAGTTGAAGGCAATGCATGCAGAACACTTCAATGCATGCACTGACGTCAGCCGCACGGTTGACAGAAAATTCAAAGGCAATGCATGGAGAACTCTTCTGCGAATGCACTGTGGTCAAGCAACATGTCTTGAACAAGCCTCACGCCTGACAGGCAATGCAAGCACATGAGTTGTTGCCGCTACAAGGGAGCAAAAGCCAAAACAGAAAGCATGGGTAGAAAATCAGTCACCCGGTCAGGTCTGTTTGTTCACCACGCTCCAAAGAGAACAGGGCCTCTTTGAAATTCTTCCTACGCTCCTCTGTGCGACACAATGCATCTCTGACGGCCAAACGCAAACCATCTGATGCAGGACACACAGTCATTGTCAACATGCCAGTCTCATGGTACATAGTCTCAATGCAACAGACATAGTGACCCCTATTTGGCCCCAGGGGGAGGGGGGGGGGGGTTCCCCTCACGGGAACAGGCGGGTTCCTTGTTCAGGCAATTCTTGGCATCTTCTTACTTGCACAATGAGAACTGAATCTAGCCTGAACACGGGTTCAGTGCAATTTCTCCATGCAAGGCCATTGTCGCTGCAAGGTCAATGCCATTGGGGGGCCAAAGACTGCATTCTGACAGCAGTGCTATGTCGAAGGACAGCTTGATGGAAAGACACTTTTTCTTGGCCTCAAAAGTGTATCTATATGTCAAGAAAATATTGTAGGCAAATAGCAAGATGAGATCTTACTGGCAAGACTTATACACTTCATTCATTGCAAATGACATCAGCTTCTGCTGCATGACGGCTGTTGTGAAACTCTTATGCAGCAAGCTGGCGTGCCAATTATCTGTGCTCGTCTCGTCTCCAGCCCGTTGTGGTCATGGCTGTGACTGTGACGGACTGTGAGCGTAAGCGTGAGCATGAATGTGAGCGCGAGTGCAAGCATGAACATGAGCATGAGAGTGTCAGCGTAAGAGTGTTTATGTGAGTGCAGGCATGAGTATGAGCATGGGGTTGTGAGCGTGAGCATGAGAGTATATGTGTGAGTGCAAGCATGAGTATGGGCATGAGAGTGTGAGCGTAAGAGTGTTTATGTGAGTGCGAGCGTGAGCGTGAGCGAGAGCGTGAGCGTGAATGTGATTGCAACTGTGACTACGACTACACTGTGATTGAAATCGTGTCAAACCTGCACGTGCAGTCTCGTCTTTGCCCTCCCAACTTATTTGGTCGCCTTTGTGTCGACTGAGACTTTGCGCCTGTATGTGCAGATCGTCCTGAGCTGTAGGGACAGCATTGCCATGATCACATATTGCATGACAAAGTGTTGCTAGGCATGTCGTGAAACACGACTAGGTACATACAGGCACAGTCCGCTGCCTCCATGTAATATCAGCAACATGCACTCCAGTAGCACCACCTAGTTGTGCGCATTTGGCTAGATAGCTTGGATGACCAGACTACATATGCTTTTGCTCGAGGGCCCATACACTCTATTGGACAATTCACTCAAACACATGTTGAACTTGTGTGTATAACATGCATGTACCATGATTCAACAATGGACGCCTGACCTGCAATGTTACGGCTGCAGCGCAGGCTTGAGCAACAAAGTCAGTGCCAGGAGAGTCTCACCAAGGCTCTGAACAAGCATCGACCATCCGCTTTTATTGGAAATATGAAAAACCTTTCACCGACCACCTCCTCCATGCTTTCAGGATCAAAAACAACACGAGGTAGAGGTGGAAACCCTCTTTCATCGAGAAACTGCTCTAGCCTGTCCTCCTCCCAATCCTCCAAAGGAGTTCCCAATTCTTGTCGAAATTCGTCCTCGTCACTTGACCAACTGCAGCAGCGATTGCCTTCTTAACCTCGACACCATGGCAAGCTCGCAGCTGCACCCAGGTGATACCAGTTCAGCGGTGAGACCTCCCACTCATCATCGGTATCCTCTTCGGGCGGCGATTCGCGCTCGATCTCTACGGCCACTTCCAACACGGGGCCACGCTTCGTACGGCCTTGCAGCGCGCCAGAGATCGAGGCAAATGCTCCGCTGCTCGGCCATCGAGGCCAGGATGAAAAGCGCGTCGGCAGGGCTGCAGTCACAGTATGTTTACCAGGCTGCTTAGTGTGCACAGCAGATCATCTAGCTCTACCTGAGGTGTTGGGCTCCACTCCAAGACCGGGACGAACCTCGAAGTGCACCATCCTGAACACCTCTCAACAGTCTCCCGACAACAGCCAGTTTGTTGTGTGCGCGAATGGCTTCGGAGCTGCTGCGGTGCGCTCTGATAACAGTCATGCTGCCACATCGCTTGCACAGGCGTATCTGCCTTCTCCGTGCAATTGCACAGGCTTTGTGCCTCCCAACGAGCAATCTCGTGTCGCTACTGCGACACGACAGCTTGCTTCGTATCGCAACTGCTCAGCATGCAGTCCTTCCAGCCTCACACGCAACAGGCTGGGTTGTTTGTTTGCGGCGTGGCCCGCCCCCTCAGGCAGCACCCTCGGCAAGCGTCGTTCATACGGACCGAACACAAACGACGTCGTCTCTGCGACTTGGTCGACAGACTTCAGGCAAGCTTTAGCAGCACAGCAACGACTACATGGCGACCTTGACTTATCGCACCCGCTGTTTGCCACCACAGGCAGCAACTTTGGATCGGGCTGCCTTGCAAGAAGACGACGTCGCAGCCGAATGGGAGGAGGAATACCTGGATGAAGGGCTTTCGGACTCGGTACATTCCTGTCTTGTTGCACTAAACCAGTTCCTGATACAGCTCATCTGCACATGCATCAATGGCTCTTGGCACTGCATGCGTCTGTAAAACTTGTTTAAGTATGTTCAACAACAGTATGAATGCCTGCTGTACGCAGCTTCTCTCACACACTGATGCACAATAGCATGGCCCAACGCATTGGCCATGTCACAACCTTTTGTGAAAGTCAAGAGGCGGACCTGTCTGCCTGACGTTCCATATGACAGTAATGGCAAGGGTGCATTTCAGGGTCTACACAGTAGTTGCACAGCCAGCCTGCACTTTTGTTGCAAAATCAAGAACCTCAGACACCCGGGTCATGATCTTCAATCATGCCTGGTCAGTCAGAACTTCGGCCACGAATCCCAAATTTCTGTCATGGATCACTGCACAAGCTGCCTGCAAACACAATTATACAAGCAGCTTACGCTTCTGGGTTTCACACTCCAGCAGTGATGCATTGCTTCTGCAGTCGCACTGTGTTTACATCTGGCTTCCATGCAAGCTTCTGTGTCTTGCATCCAGACCAAGTGCTTTGCAGAGATGTAGAATGCATCTACATCCGGCACTCAAGCTTTGAATATCTTCATGCATTTGCAGGGAGCTGGGCCAATGCATTATTTGGTGCATTGCTTCTGTTCTTGCAGTACATCTGGGTCTAGCATCCAAGCATTGGTTGTCTTTCTGCATTTGCAGAGGTCTGGACCAGTGCACAAGCTGCCTGCAGAGATGTAGAACGCTTTCAGATCTAAAACTCAAGCTTTGATCATATTCATGCATTTGCAGAGAGCCAGGCCAATGCATTGTCTTGTGGGTGTCTTCTGCGCTTGCAGTCTATTTGGGTCTAGCACTCAAGCCTTGACCATGTTTCTGTTTTTGCAGAGAGCTGGACCAATGCACAAGCTGCCTGCAGAGATGCGCTATTTTGACACAGCATCCATCTTTGTCAAGGGCGGGGATGGCGGGAAAGGATGTGTGGCTTTTCGGCGGGAGAAATACGTGCCGAAAGGTGACGATTACATGGCTCCGACTGCATGTTTCAATGTTGGTATTGCATGTGCCAGAATGTGACCATTGCATTAGTGAAAATGCATGCTTCGATATCAATCTCGCATCTGCCAGAAGGTGACCATTGCATGGCACCAACTGCATGCTTCTATGTCAGTATGGCGTACGCCAAACAGTGATCATTGCACGTTGAAGGTGTTCCAGCAGGCAGGAACAGTGGCAGCGGTGGCAAAGTGGTGTGAAAGGCAGACGGGCAACTCAACTCCCTGAACAGTCCTTAACAGCTGCACATCAACATCGTATACCACCAACATTAGATATGGTTCATGTCGCAACAAGTTCAGAAGCTGTTATGGCTGCAGGTGGTTTGGCAGGCGACAACGGTGGCAGCGGTAGCAATGTGTGGGTGGAGGCAGACGGGCGACTTAACTCCCTGAACAGCTCCCAACAGTGTTTCTCCAATGCCATGTGCCATTGAGATCACAGGCAGCTCATGTTGCAACAAGGTCAAAACTGCTGTCGATTTCTGTAGGTGGTCCAGCAGGTGGCAATGGTGGTAGCGGTGGCAATGTGTGGGTCGAGGCAGACGGGCAACTCAACTCCCTAAACAGCTTCAAGAAGCGGGTGCATTACCGTGCTGACAACGGTTCACCTGGAGGTGGCTCTAACATGACAGGCGCTGATGCTGGGGACCTTGTTGTCAAGGTAAATGTCACATGCACGCTCGATTCATGTAACACACCATGTACAAAACCTGTTGCTGAGGGTCAATGCAACATGCACTGAGGGCAGCCTGGCAGGGGGCCCCAACACGACTGGAGCTGATGCTGGGGACCTTGTGGTTCAGGTAAATGTCACATGCACGGTCCATTCATGTAACACACCGTGTAGGAAGTTGTTTGGTGAAGGTCACTGCAATTGGAACGGAGGGTATCCTGGCCAGGGGCCTAACACCACCGCAGCTGATGCTTCGGACCTTGTTAAGCTTGCAGATTGAGCCATTTGTTTGCTGCGTCAAGATCTCATCTGAACTGAGAACCAGTCTGCATGTGAATTGATCAATGGTTCACCTGGAGGCGGCTCTTACATGACAGACGCTGATGCTGCAGACCTTGCGGTCAAGGTAAATGTCACACGCGTGGTCATTTGATGCTTTACACAGTGTAGGAAATCTTCTGACGAAGGTCAGTGCAAGTGTCATTGAGAATATTCTGGCCAGGGGTCTCACATGAAGGCAGCTGATGCTTGGGACCTCGTTGTCAAGGTAAGCTTTGCAGATTTGAGCCATCTGTGTGCTGCGTCAAGATCTCATGTGAGCTCAGCACAAGTCTGCTTGCGCAATGTTCAATGATTCACCTGGAGGCGGCTCCCACATGACAGGCGCTGTTGATGGCAACCTTGTGTTCAATGTAGATCTTCACTCTCACGAATGACTCATGTTGCAAGCAGTCTACAAACTCTTTTGATGAAGGTCAGTGCAGCTGCAGTTGAGGGCAGAACCCATCATGTGGGGATTCCTGTGGCAATTTGTGGTGGTAATGTATGGCTTTGGTATGTAGATGCCACCTGAACCAGTGTTGAGGACAAAAGAGACAATTGCAGGAGAATTGTCTACTGCAGAGCCATCACATTGCATAGCATATAGCCCAAATCCTGTGGTGATATACGGTGGTGATTTATGGCTTTGGTACGTAGGTGCCACCTGAAACAGTGTCAAGGACAAAAGGGGCAATTGCAGGAGAACTCCCTATTGCAAAATTATCACATTGCATGGCATATAGTCCGAATCCTGTGGCAATCAAGCCAACTGCTGTGATTCATGGCTTTGGCATGTAGGTGCCGCCTGGAACAGCGCTGGGGACAAAAGGGGCAATTGCCGGAGACTTGCCTATTGCAGAGCCATTTCACACATTTTCGTAGAGTCACAATGCTGAGTACTTCGGTGCAAACAAGCTTGAGCCTAGATGCACAGAGCTGAGTAGGGCATCATCTAACACCAGCCAGTTCTCTGTCTTGTAGTTCCTCCTGGAACGGTGTTGAGGACAAAAGGGGCGATAGCAGGAGACTTGCCCATTGCAGAGCTGGTGCGTGTGTGTGACTGCGCCCTTCTGATGGCAGGGGGCGGGGGGCAAAGGGTGGGGAGGGCCAGTTCCTCATTCAGTCGATCCTTTGTCTTAAGGAACCATAGTTTTGCAACTGCTGTTTTGCCTTGTAGGTGCCACCTGGAACAGTGCTGAGGACAAAAGGGGCGATGGCAGGAGACTTGCCCATTGCAGAACTGGTGCGGGCGGGTGACCGAGCCCTCCTGATGCAAGGGGGGCGGGGTGGCAGGGGTAACGCCTCATTCAAGTCTGCCAGGAACAAGTGAGATTCTTCTTCAGTGCAGTATGGTCGTTACCATGTCACATCAGTGCAATGACTCATTCAAATTGGTGCGGGCGGGCAAACGAGCCCCTTTGATGCCAGGGGGCGGGGCGGCAGGAGTTTTGCCTCCTTCACGTTAGCCAGAAACAAGGAAGTAGAGCAGCTTTTGCTTGATGCCCCATGCCAAAAGACTGTTTACATGTGAATTGACTCGGTTTGACGTATGGCAACTGAGATTCCTTCAGGTTATCACATGCATCATCTTGAGTAATGGTCATAAAAAGTGTGCATTGCAATTTCAAGAGTCACGACTGCTGCTTGTGCTTGCAGTTCCGCTTGTCTTTGACCATGCAACATTTTGCTTTACAGCGAACCTGCCATGCCTGATGTGCAGAAAGAAGGCACACAGTATCAGTCTATCTGAATTTTCTGTTTTACTGGTTTGTGAGCCATCAAGCAATATCTAGAAGAGCAGTCTTGATAGTCTTACTCATTGTCTGTTGACTGGTGTATTGTCTTGTGACAGGGCGCCTGCCATAGCTTTTGGTGGAGGAAGGGAAACAGTGCTGGCTAGATCTTGCAATGAAAGTCGTGGCTGATATGGACACATTAGGATATTCTGTGTATCACGGTGGTGATGGACAGTAAAAAAGCTGTAGTTTGTTGTGCAGAGTTGCGCTTGTTGCTTGTCTTTGACAGTGCCAATTTGCGTCACAAGGCGCCTGCCATAGCTGATCTGGGGGAGGAAGGCAAAGAGTGCTGGCTGTAAACCTTGACCTGATGTCAAACAATGCGAGGAATGCTCACAAAGTCAAAGGAATGGTAAAAGAGGATAGTCTCACATGCTGTTGGTCTTTTACAGGGCGCCTGCCATAGCTGATCTTGGTGAGGAAGGCAAAGAGTGCTGGCTAGATCTGGAGCTGAAGCTTGTGGCTGACGTGGGGATCATTGGGATACCCAACGCCGGCAAAAGCACCCTACTCTCTGTTATCACTGCAGGTCAGTCAAGAAGTGGTTGTTTGCCTGAGTCATAACAGTGGTGTCTGTAGTGCTCCAATGATTGATTGCCTGACTTGCAGCAAATATGTCGTTTAGTGCCAAAGTAGTCGATTGCCTGAGCAACAACAGCGGTGTTCTCAGTGCTGAAACGTTGGCCCGCCTGACATGCAGCCAATTCATTGTCGGTGTGAAGGCACTTGATGCTTGACAGCACCAACTGCCAGGGGCAGAATTCCAGGGCAGTCATGCAACTCAACCTAGCAAAACTGAAAGCGTTTTGGTTCCAAGACCCAAGCATTCACAGTCAGCCAATCCTGGTCATCATGTCAAGTTTTTCATTTGCATGAGTTGCAGCAACCGTATTTTTGAGTGCTCATGAGCTTGGTTGCTTGACTTATCAAATTTCCGTGTTGAAGTCCTTCATTGTCTGAGTGACAACAAAGACAGTATTGGTGCTGAATTTGTTGGTTGCCTGTGCAGCCAAGCCTAAGGTGGCAAATTACCCCTTCACAACCCTTGTGCCCAACCTGGGGGTATGTGAAATGAACTACCGCACCACAGTCTTTGCAGACATTCCAGGTCAGTCTGCCCTCAGACTATGTGATTTTCTGAGTCCTGATGAAGTTTCACAAAATGATTGTATCAGATGCCATCACATGGGTTAAGGTCAAGAGGCCTTGCGTATTCTGGCCTGGCAACAATGTATTGAGTGGCCCAATTTACCGTGGTCCAGTCATCCAATACAATACCGTGTCAAAATGTGCCTGACGCCACTGCACAACTGCAGATGGTCACCCTGCTTGCTTGCTTGCCTGCCTGCCTGCCTGCCTGTCTGTCTGTCTGTCTATCTCCTTTCTGCCTGCCTGCACGTCTGCCAGTCTGCCTGTCAATTTCCTTGTCTGCATTGCTGCCTGCCTGCTGCTCTGGAGTTGATTCTCCATCTGTATGCTTAAAAACCTGTCCATTATTGCCTGGTGAGGCCACAGTAGCTGCTGAACTGATGTTGCACATTCCTTCCAGCACTGTGCGAGCCCTTCATGTTGAGTTTTACCAAAGTGTGGTGAGGCTGCTGCATGACACTGATCACTTTTTCTTGAAATACAGGTTTGCTAGAGGGCGCACACACAGGCAAAGGTCTAGGACATGAGTTCCTGCGTCATTGTCAGCGTGCCAGAATCCTGGTGCATGTGATTGATGGCAGCAGTCCAGATCCTATTGAGGATTTCAAAGCAATTCAGATGGAGCTGGAGCTGTTTGCAGAGGACCTAGCTGTCAAGCCACAGGTGTGTCATCATAACAGTCACTGCTGTGCATGCTATGCGTGCTGTGCATGATTTGTATATAGTTGGTGGCAGCAGTCCAGATTATATTGAGGATTTCAAAGCAATTAAATGGAGCTGGAGCCGTTTGCAGAGGACCTGGCTGTCAAGCCGCAGGTGTGTCATCAGAACAATGTCTGCTGTGCTTGCTATGTATGTTAGGATCTTGTTGCATGTGATTAATGGAAGCAAGCCAGATCCTATTGAGGATTTCAAAGCAATTCAAACGGAGCTGGAGTTGTTTGCAGAAGACCTGGCTGTCAAGCCACAGGTGTGTCACCAGAAAAGTGTCTGCTGTGCATGCTATGTATGCTGAGATGTTGATGCATGTGATTGATGGCAGCAATCCATACTATATTGAGGGTTTCACAGCAATTCAAATGGAGCTGGAGCTGTTTGCAGTGGACCTAGCTGTCAAGCCACAGGTGCGAGATGACAAGTTGTGTCCCATCAGCGCTGCCACATCTTGAGGCTCACAGATGTCTTAGTGTTTTGCTGTGTTTTGGTAGGTAATGGCATACCACAACATGGACATTCCAGACCCACCAGGCTACTGGTCAGACATTCAGGCATTCACCATGAAACACCCATCACACTGCCCGCTATTTCGCTTGGTCTTCAAAAATGTCACTGCTAATTCAGCCATGTTGCCTTCCAGACTCGTCAGACTACTGATCAGACATCCAGGCCAGTCTTGAAGGACTTGGAGTGCCTGCTGAAAAAATGTGTCCCATCAGCACTGCCACATCTTGAGGCTTATAGATGTCTTAGGGTTTTGCTGTGTTCTGGCAGGTGGTTGCATACAACAAGATGGACATTCCTGATTCATCAGACTACTGGTCAGACATCCAGGCCAGTCTTGAAGGACTGGGAGTGCCTGCTGACAAGATGTGCCCCATCAGCGCTGCCACAGGACAAGGGGTTGTGGACCTCATCCGCCTTGTTCACACAGCCCTTGACGAACTGCCTGCTGAGGTACAGTTGCCATATTCTTGATCATTTGCATGCTGTGGGAATTGACAACACCAAACCGCTACATTGCTCTTTCAATGTGCCTCAATTGTGAACCTGATCCGGCTTGTTCACACAGCCCTTACTGAACTGCCTTCTGAGGTACAGTCGGCATACTACACATTGTTCAAGTGTTGCTGCCGTTATCTGTGTGTACAGCCGTTGAGACATGTCACCTGTGGAGGTTTGCCTGCTGTACTTTAGTCCCTGCTGACAAGATGTGCCCCAAGCGCTGCCACAGGACAAGGCATTGTTGACCTGACCCGTCTTGTTCATACTGCTCTTGATGAACTGCCTGCTGAGGCACAATCACCACACAGCTGTACTGTTCTTTGCAAAGTTGTTCCCAACAAGCGCTGCTACAGGACAAAGCTTTGTGGACCTGATCCGGCTTGTTCTTACCGCTCTTGATGAACTGCCTGCTGAGGTACAATCACCACACAGCTGTATTGTTCTTTGCAAAGTTGCGTCCAACAAGCGCTGCTACAGGACAAAGCTTTGTGGACCTGATCAGACTTCTTCACACAGCCCTTGATAATCTGCCTGCTGAGGTACATTCACTGTATTATTTGCTTGCCTCATTCCAGGGTGCTTCTGTTCACAAAGGCTCCTGTTACATTAATTCAAGACATATGCTTTTCTTTCTCTTTGTGGTGAGCGTATTTACCCATCAGCGTCGCCACAACGCAAGGCATTGCATATTTGCTATGTCTCATTCACACAGCTCTTGATGATCTGCCTGCTGAGACAGAGATGCTATCAGTGTACTATACTTGAAGCAGTTAACAAAAGCACAAACAAGGAAAAATGTTGACCTGATCTGGCTTGTTCACACAGCTCTTGAACTGCTGAGGTACAGCCGTTACACATTGAAGCCTCTGTGGTGATGCACTGCCCTTTTGGTGGTACCCTTTTTGGTTCTTGTGACGGATAAGCAGAGGTGTGCTGCTTCACTAAACTTGTTTTTGCCATATTTTGTAGGAGCAACCAAAAGCATCCTTGGTCCTCAGGCATGATTGCTAAGCAGGGCCACAGCTTGTACTGATTGGTGCGATTTCCCCTAAACGCTGCTGCCATTTCACGCAGGAGGAGCAAGTCTCATCAGTGCCCGATCAGACAGAGTTGCCCAAGCGGCGCTCAGAGGCACGCATTGATGGCTTCTGTATCGAGTTAGACACGAATGACACTGGCAAGGGCATGGTTGTCATCACTGGAACAGCAATTGAGCCCTTTGATCAATAGCTGTTCTGTTTGTGTGCAGGTTGGTCTCGTGGTATGGTTGGTCAGCCAGACAGAGTTGCCCAAGCAACATTCCAAGACATGCTTTGATGCTTGCAGCTCTGTCTCAACTGCTGTTGGTCTCATGCAGGAGGAGCTAATGCCATCAGTGGTCAATCAGACGGAGTTGCCCAAGCGGCGCTCAGAAGCACGCATCGATGACTTCAGCATCGAGTTAGATATGGATGACACCGGCAAGCGCATGTTTGTGGTGACTGGAGAGGCGATTGAGCGTTTTGCTCAGATGACAAACTGGGACTACTATGAGGCAGCCAACCGCTTTCAAAAGGTCTTGGAAGCTGCAGGTATGCTTCAGCTCTGTATTGTGCTTGCAACGGGATCTTTCTGTTATGTCAGTTGCTTGCTTGTGCAGCCCACACTTATTATGCAAAACCTGACAAGAAGAGCTTTCTGCAGAGTGCACTCATTATGAGGGCAAGCATGCATAATAATTGCAGCCCAGGCTTGAAGCTTGTGTGCTGAGCATGAAACCATCCTGAGTGCTGAAACGCAGTCCACAGCATGGCACATGCAGGGCAGCATTGCTAGTCAAATTGTGTTGTGGTTAAGCGTATGTCAAATCTGAGTTCCCAGGAACATTATATGACATAATCACTCTGATGCTTAGGTCAATCTGCTTTGACACCTTCCAAAGCAAGCGATGTTGCATTTTGTGCTCATGCATCATGTTAACACGAGCTTTGAATTAGCTATTGGTGATGGCAGGGATTAACAAAGCCCTAAGGAAGGAGGGAGTGGCAGAAGGGAACACAGTATTGATAGCAGATACTGAATTGCTATGGTCAGACAATCAATCAGAGGCTGCTTTGTACGAGGCCTGGCTGTCAGATAGGAAAGCTCAGGGCAAAATTGCACAAGGTGGGGCAAGATGGCCACATCAAAACGGCTGAGAAACAACACAGAAAGAAGGAACAAGACAACCAACGAGAATGAAAAATTTATGCCATAACAAGGGGGCTTTGATAGAGCAGAAGCAGGGATGTTTAAAGAACAGATGGCAGATGCCCGCGCTGCTACAAAGGCGCTGCTGCTTATGGCTGACTGGCTCACAACATATAACAGAACCCATCCAGATAAAGAATGAACATGTGCTAAAACTGCGTCTGTTTTGATCATGTCATTCAACACTTTGGTACTGGTGCACCACAAAGCATCCAGGCTGGCCACACACAATTTTGCACAGAGCCCATTTGTATTTAGGACCTGGAAGAAAGATTGTCACACAGTACATGCAGCCCTCATTTTATTTGCATCTTACATAGATCTAGAGAGGCGTCTTATCAGTGACACACCACCGTATTGCTGCTTATTCGCCTCACACATCAAGCAAGCAATCAGGCCTGAGCGCCTGCGATGCCGTAGCTGCATAGCATGCATGTCAGCATGCGTTCATGTAAGCTATCAGACGTCTGTCAAATCATGGCATGTATGCATTTGGCAAGCATGCATTCAGCAGGCACATGTAGCACAAGCTGTCAGCTGCTTGTTAAGCCACAGCAGAAGAGTGAATGCTAGGCATAGGCAAGTATGCACGTGGCATGTGACGCATGCTGCGCAGCATGCAATGATCTTAGAAAGATCTGCAATGTGTTAAATATACAGTGCAGTTCAGCGTTCATTAGCTTAATGGTAGTTGTCAAGCACAATGCTAGCACTAACAAATGTTTCCACAAGCTGATCCACTGGTCAAGCAGGGGGCCTACAACTTTCAAGCATACAAACTGCAGCTATTCTGGCAAATCTGAGGGATTGTCTGACAATAACCAAGTAGGCATTCACGGAGTCTTTCACTGAGCAAACAAGTGTCAGTAAAACACTCTATACGCAAGACAAAACAACACACTGCAAGTCGCAAAGTACCTACACACTATAAACCCTACAACCTGCATGGCTTGCAACAATTTGCCTTTTGAGCTTGGATAATTTCCATTGCCAAATGCCTTGTTGCACAGGTCTATGGCAAAGCTTGCTATATAGCTAAATGAACACACTTAAAGACACAGCAAAACAGGGAGAGGGCAATGTAACTGATCATATGATATGTTGATCAACATCAGAAATATCATTCACCATGATGTCTTGGTTGGCTGTGCTGTTGAAACCAAACGGCTGCCTAATGTCTTGCAAGCATGCATCGCTCTTCCGGCAACAGCTCACGGTGGCATAAGCTGCGCAGAACAGCCTTGAAACTGCTAGTGAATGCGTCATCACTGTCAGCAATCACATCAAGCTCATCAAACCGCACTAGGAAGTGATTAGGGTGGACAGCATACGTGAAAACCTGACGCACATCTTGCAGGTAATGCAAGCTATGTGCCATGTCTCTGCCAGACATTTGTTCTTGAAGCAAGGTCAAGAAGTTCTCGGAACCCATAGCCTCCTCCTCATCAAGCTCTACTAGGAGACGCCTATAGTCTACGAGATCACTAAAAGGCAAAACATGAATGTAGTCCGCTACCTCCCAGTACAGATGGCTGTGGAACACCACTGGCAATGCGCGGCCAAGTGCTAAGCAGTCAAAGATTGCTAGCCGAGTTGCAGTATCCCCATACGGTTGTATACAGAATGATGACTGTTGATAGGCCTCTTTGACCTCAGTTGGTGATCCGGGAACTTTGTCTATGTATAAGCAAGACTCCGATTCAGCTTTGCAGTCTTTCACTAGTTTTGGTCTGAGAGCAGTGGATCGATGTGTAGAGAATGCCATGGATGCCAAGTAGGATCTGGATGTATCTGCTGGGTCCAGTGCTTCTTTGGCAATATCTGCTGGGGCATAGTGCAAAGTGCCGATGTATGGAACTGCCACGAAATTGTCAGCACCAAATAGAGTGGTTCCATTCAGCATGAGAGAGTGCTCTGGCACTGTGAAAGTGAAGTTGGCATGTCTGGGATCACAAAGGAAAGGCGAACCCCAACCCCCTGCAAGAGCAAACAAGGGTCAAGCAGAAGCTGTGATTTGCCTGCGTGGGTGTCATGCTGGGGAGTTTGAAACAGGTGTAGTGGCTCAATGCAGCTGCTACAGCCAGGATTGCTTCAACGTTCTCAAGCACGGCATGGCAAGATTTGTCTTACCGCAGGCGCCCATGTGCTCGCGCTGCAGCGTGCCCAGGCCAACCCAGTGCGGTATCTCGCCAAGGCGTGGGAGCAGTGTGTCCGCTTCGGCCCAGAACTGCTGAACGAGTTGCGACGCTTCCTTCGTTGCATCTCGATTGCAATGGTCTAGTTCAGACCATAAGGAGTGCGCGTAGGCGAGGGGTTGCAGATACAACGGGACGTAAACTAGGTCTGCCTGTTGCAAGTCCAGCACGCGCAGCGGCGACTCTAACATTTGTCTGTGCAGATACACGTCCAGCACATTATATTGCGTCATGCGTAGCATGTTGTCTTTATCTCCGGCGTCCATCAAGTTGCCAGTTGGGTTTGCAAGGAGCTGGTGCAGCTGTCGTTCACACTCGCCACCCCTCTCTCTCGCAAAGAGCAGATTGTAATTATATTTGTGCGGCAGGTCCGCAACGTAGATGCGGACAGCATCATTGGTCAAGCTTTGAGCGCTACGCTGTGGTGCAGCCTCGCAGGCGAGTTGCAGAGCGATAGTCAGTATGATCGTCAGCAGCCCTGTGCGGGTTGAGCGCTTGCTTCTCAACATACTGATGAATGCTCACGTTGTGCTTGCGCACCCCTTGACGGTTTGTCGAGCAGGCGCAAAGGCTCAGACGCGACAGCGCGCATCAGACATTTCATGTTGAAGTTGTGCAAAGTTCAGCATCCTTGCTGCGTGGGAGAGCCGGTACAGCTGTCATGTGGACCCCCCCCCCCTTTTCAATGAACGCCCCTACCGGGTAAGCTGTGCTCGTGAGAGCTCACACATGGGCTACATCATACACCACCAAGACCAGACTCCGCAGGGAAATGCTCTACACAACACGAAGTGTGCAAAGCAGGTATAGATTGCGGTGAGAACTGTCTCTTGATGAATCGGCATCTTGATTGAAAGCCTGTCAAGCAAGAGTGATGGCTGTAGTCGAGATGTTGTGCCCGTAGAGTGTACCATAATTTCCAGGCAGTCCCCAAACTTTAATTGTCGCAAACTGCGAAATGCAAGGCCATTGAAGATTCTGCGGTGCTATGTACAAGTCTTGCACAAGAGCATTGGTGCAAGTCAGCGCACGACCTCATACAGCGGCTGTCGATACTTCTTTCAGTCGCACCTTTTCATGTGCAACTGCGGCTGGCTTCAGCCGTCAATTCTGCTCTGGAATTAAGAACGGCATGCGTGGCAAACAAAAGACTCTGTACGAGAGCAGCCAGAGGGTCGGGATCAGGTCTTGAATTTTTCGGGCGAGCTGAGATGGCTTGAAGGGGTGGTAGTGCTGAGGTTTGCAGCAACATTTGATTCAACCATCAGGGAACAAGTCAGCAATTTTGCATCGTACAGGCCTCAGACGTATGCAACTTGAATCTGTTGTTTACTACAGCCCTGCAGTCATGGCTGTTCCCAAGCCATCATGATCTGGAGGACACAGATATTGGCAGGTACAACAGTCTATAGCATTGATTGACCAGCAAGTGTCTCAGGACCAGGTCATGCGTGCATGGGCTGGAGGAGAGCTGCCTAAACTGGCTGGTGCTCACATGGTACACTCTTCTTGCTGAGACTCGCCCTGAGACTCACTCTCTTGTCACATAAACTGCTGGGTGTGTGCAGTATTGGCTATCACAAGGATGTACGTTGTACTTGTGGTACATTCTGTAAGACCAGCGCTTTCCCGACAGAGTGTATGACATGCTGTGGCTATATCCTTATGGATATAGCTGTAATTGAAGCGTCTATCAGCCGACCTCATTTTTTGCTATTCTGCAAGATGTCCTGTATTGCTGTGCAATCTCACTCCAGATCTCTCCAAAAGCTTTTGCCAGGGTCCGGCTTTGTCAAGAGCAATAAGAGATGCTTCATGCCACACGCCTATCAACACCTTCTGAGTCTGCCAAGTGACAACATGACATCCTTGATTTGAATTTCAAAACAGCTGGCCTTATGCTGGCCTAACTTTGCTGTCACAATGGCTGTTGGTTTCTAGCAGCTGAACCTGTGCATAGATATCTACACACAGTTTTTGGTATATTATGTGATGTCGTCTAGAGGCAGTAGC
Organism: Trebouxia sp. TZW2008; assembly: GCA_002118135.1. NCBI lineage: Eukaryota > Viridiplantae > Chlorophyta > Trebouxiophyceae > Trebouxiales > Trebouxiaceae > Trebouxia > Trebouxia sp. TZW2008. The sequence continues at coordinate 188,801 of BDIU01000135.1, forward strand.
AATGTCGTCTAGAGGCAGTAGCATTGAGGTTCAAGGTTTTAGCACAAACTATTGCTGACAGCTTTCAACAACAGGAGCAACCCTGATATCAGAAGGGACCGAGTGCATCGTGGAGGCAGCTGTTTCAAATGCTGTTTAATGCTCAAGCTGTCAGTCGAAGCAGCTTCATCTCATCAGCTGATGCAAGTGCCTTTGCCAGAGCTGTTGCGGTACGCCAAGCTGGCAGCCACACCTGAGGACCCTGCACCAGCTCACTTGCTGGCGCCCTGCTTGCTGGTGCTGTTCAATGCGGCGTTCAGCACTGGCCAAGTCCCGCTGTCCTGGAAGTCATCTCTGGTCACGCCCATCTTCAAGAAGGGGGATGCCACAGACACAGCCAGCTACAGGCCAATAGCTGTTGGCGAGCCCATCAGCAGGCTCTATGCTGGCATTTTGGCGCATCGACTGGGCACCTATACTGAGGAACAACAGCTGCGCTCGCCAACCCAGACAGGCTATCGTCCAGAGCTTGGCACTCTCCATCAGGCTTTCGCTCTGCAGCATGTCATTGACAAACACAGACATGCTAAGCAGCCCCTTTACCTATGCTTTGTGGACCTGAAGTCTGCATATGACAAGGTGCAGTGGCCACTGCTGTGGCAGCAACTTCAAAGGCTGGGCATTCATGGCGACATGATAGGCGCCATTCAGTCGCTATATGATGGCTGCTTGCTGTCCATGCGGGTCATTGGGGCATGTGGCAGTCAACACAGCCCCTCCATTGGCTTGAGGCAAGGCTGTCCCCTCAGTGCTACTCTCTTTGGCATTTTCATTGATGGCCTTCATCATCATCTACAGACCACTTGCCCAGACGCGGGCATCCAGATTAGCTCTCATCGCTTGACGGATTTAGAGTATGCTGATGACATCAGCTTGGCGGCAGGCAGCCCACTCCACTTACAGGCTCTCATTGACTCTTTATCAAACTTTTGCCACACCTTGCACATGGACATCAGTATTGCAAAAACCAAGGTCATGGTGGTGTCTTCAGCGCCTGTGGCTGCAACTCAGTTCACATGCAATGGGCAGGCTTTGGAGCAGGTTGACTCTTTCAAATATTTGGGCCTGCATTTCCATTCATCAGGCCACATACTTCACCTCATCAGGCTTTTGAAGGCCAAGGCGACAGGTTCTTGGGCTGTGGTGCAGCGCCGACACTCGCAGTTGCAATGTGGTAACACAGTCAATTTGAAGTTGCCTAAGACTTGTTGGCTGGCCAAAGCGTGTAATCTCTCTCTTATCTCTCTTGGGGAAAATCTTGTGAATAACCATTTTGCATGGCCAGACACTACCGCACTCAGCATATAATAACTGTAATGATGGCCGTGTTGTGACAGCGCCGCTTGGTTGTTTAACAGCTGACGCGTCCTGATTAGAACGCAGGCTGATGCATTGCAGCAAGATCTAATGTGAAGATGCTGGGGGCACATGAGTTGCTGAACTTCAAGACGCGCACGTGACTTCGCTGCTAAATTGCGACGCGAGCCAAGATGCAGGTCGAGTTTGTAAAACGTCGCTCGTCAGTCCTGACACTGCGTCGGCCAGCGGCTCACCGCTATTGGTCACTGCTGCAACTGAAAAAGACGTCCTGCCCACTCAATTTGTGATAGTCAGGGTGACATTCCCGGAGTGTGGCCCCGCGTAACAGGATCGTGATCCGTTTGTCGAACTGCAGCTTGTTCGCAGTTGCGGTGGCCTGCGCTGCGATTTGGCCAGCGCTCGTCAGGAGGAAGTCGCAGACATCACAGTCCGATATCGATATGGGGAAGCTAGCTGAGTGGAAACAAAAAATTGGAAATCATGAGGATGTTCAGCAACTTTTGCGCACCTTTGGCGTGCAGTCTAGCAAAAGGTGATTCATTTTGCCCCCGAAATAAGCTCAGCAATAGCTGCGTAAAGCTGCTTCCAGCAGTGAGAGCCTGTGTACAAACTGCGTTGCATTGAAATGCTCTGCCTGACACCATTTGGCAAGTTGCAAGTTGCAAGTTGGTGAACAAAACTGCAAATTTCTGATGGGGTTCATTGTAGGATCCAGCTCCAAGCTTTTGTGTGTATGCATATCAGCATTTGCAGCAATCACAAAATTGTTGTCCATGCAATGTTAGCAGCACACCACCTTGCACGCTCAGAAGTGTACTTGCCTAACTTGTCGTATATGACGCATAGCAGGGGGCAACCCTCCTTCTCATAGGAAGAGTAATACTCTGTATGCTTTTGTGCAGCTCAGGAGGGAACTTCGTCCAGTACCCTGGATACGATTCCTGGTCTAGAACCCCCCAATGTGTGGGCCACCCCTCCCAGGTGCCCTCAACTTCAACCATTGTTGCAATCATGGCTGGTTATAAGTGTGTGATGTAACACAGCCATGTTTGGACAATCATGGCAAGAAAATGGTTTGCCTCTAAAGGCATGCTTGGTTCTGCTTTACAATTTGCTTTGCAAGATGTCATTGACATGCGTCACAGCAACTGCAACATGCATGAGCACTACCAGTGCGACCTGCTGCACCTGCTGACTCTGCAGAATGCATGCGTGCAGCTTGCGTTTGAAATATGTATCCGTAAGGCCTGCTTGCACTGCCTCAATTCTGACGGGGCTGTTTGAGCACTTGTCGCAATGTGATTTATTTGCTGCTCTCAGACTCTTAAGGTTAAGGAAATATTGCACGGTCATTCCTACAATTTCTGTGTCGCCACATACTATACAAAAAGCTGAGAGACACTGCAAAAGAATACCAACAGACAAGTTTGTGTTCCACACTGCATGTTTGTCATATAAACAGCTTTTTTGGCTTGGCAGGGCTATGCACCGTATAGTCAGCAGCTCACCTTTCAGAACTCAAGCCTACCTGCCCCCAAGAAAGGCATCGGGCTATGGCAAACTCCCAATGTGGAGGCTGACCTTGCAAAAAGCAAAGTGTCATGGTTCTACTCCTGGACCCCAAAAACATATGGGGTTGACAACCATCCAGGCATGGAGTTTGTGCCAATGATTTGGGGCAAGAATGACCTGCATGCAGAAGCAATGCAGCAGGCATCGCAGTATCAGCATCTCTTGGGGTTCAATGAGGTACACTCTCTGACTGTGCTTGCGCATGGGCAATTGTCAAGTCAGCAATTGCAAAGTCTGCACACTAGTAGCACAGGGACAGATCCTGCCACAAAACAGCGCTGAGCCTTGCTGTAGCAGGATTCAGGTCCACCTTTGGGTCCTATCATGGCAAATTTTGTCAGCCATGCACACAAGTGATTTCTGCTTTCAGCTGATGAAATGGGTGCGTTGTGTGCTTGCAAGCTCAAACAGGCATCGCAATTCAACACATAAGTTGGAGGCCTTGTAAGGCCCTGCCCACAACAGTAGCAGCACCAAATGTATTGAAGCAATACACAAAGACTTCTGTGCACTTGAGATATCAAATGCACTCATGCATATGTGCCCTCAGATCAGTTTTGCGCTGCTGCTGACAGCTCTCTTTAAGACACATAAATCCATGTAGACATACCTCTTTCTTTCAAGCTTGCATCAGATGGCAATATGTGCATGTCAGAGCGCATGAGTGATCAGCTTTTGTACTTCGGACAGCCCGATGAATGCCGCCAAGCCAATATGCCTTAGCCAACATGCCTGTTGAGCCAGCTATCAATGCATGGCTGAGCAAGAAGTCATACACACTGTCTGTGCACTGGAGATGTCAACGACATGCATGCATATGTGAGCTGATGTCAGACATTGTTGCATGTGCAGCCAGACGAGTCAAGCCAATTCAATATGACTGTTGAGGGACCTATCAATGCATGGCCTATGCATCACATACAATCTCTATGACAAGTGCATGCAACATGCCATGCATGTGTATGTAAGCTGACTTGAATTACTATTGCGTGTGCAGCCAGACGAGTCAAGCCAATCCAATATGACTGTTGAGGAAGCTATCAACGCATGGCCAATGCTGATGGCAACAGGCCTCAGGCTGGGCAGTCCCAGCGCTTCAACCTGCAATTGCTCTGATGATGACTGGATGGGACGATTCATGCGAGAGGCGGCAGCAAGAAACTACCGCGTGGACTTCATGTGCGTTCACTTTTACACGTGGACAGACACATTCGACGTCAAGTACAATGTGGAAGCGCTGCGTGCCCATCTTCTCAAAGTGTGGAACAAGTGGCACAAGCCCATTTGGCTGACTGAGTTTGCCATGATGAATTGGTGGGGCGGCAGTATTGGCAAGTTTGCTACAGCAGAGGAAGAGGCAGAGTTCATGCAGGCTGCTGCTGCAATGATGAACGAGCTGCCCTTTGTGGAGCGCTATGCTTGGTTTGCGCTGCACAACCACGCTGATGACGCTGAAGGCACAAATGGCTTATTTGACAAGCAGGGTAACCCCACACCCACCGGCCTTACCTACCAAAGGGTGTAAAGCAAACTCACACTTAGTCTTGTAGTGTTCGTCATGACCCTGTATGCAAGGAGGGCTTGTGGTGTCTTTTCCATCGTCTTGTGCATGTCAGCGCCAGCAAGGCTCCAGGGACAGTTTCTGGTGTAATGTTCTAGATAATGTAATAGGCATCACAGCAGAAGCTTTTCAGAAGCAGCTTGGCTCTAGAGATGTCAGCTTACATGCAACATACGCGTATGAAGTAGGACAACTAGTCAGCTTGTCAACTGTCATTTGACGCCTTCGAGTGTGTACATCAAATTTGTGAGAGGTACACAGAAATTTTCAACAGACTCAACGCTGTCTCACATTCACAGTCATGAAAGAATGAATGCCCACTTCAGGACTCATGTCTAGTCTGGAATTTTAGTTTTGTCAGACCTTCAACCAATATGACGCTGATGAAACATCTTTCACTTGTAAAGAAACTGATCAAGCAGTGCCATGCAATGCATAGCGTCATGTGACAATGTAACATTTTTGGCAGGCCATGCAATGAAATCTGACGTTGCTGATCAGAGTACTTATGTGAAAGTGCTTCATTCACACAATGTAGCAACAAGCGTAGGACCCTTGCAGCAGGCACAGCACAAATCAGAGACTGTCTATCTTCAGTCGCGTTGCCAGCTAGCACTATGCACATTCGACTTATTTGCATGCCAAAGACCTCGTCGCTGCTCCATCATGACGATCAAATGAATATATATATATAAGTGTGTGCCTCGCTGGCCGCTGACCATTTGCTATGACTAAGCATTTCCAGAAGTATGTCATGGTTCTGTCATGGGGTTTGTACTACTAATCGGGGAGAGCATGAGTAAAACTCTGCACATTCCCATGCTAGGTTTTGTGAATCTGAAAGCACAGGGAACCTATCCAAGTCAAATATCCTACAATCCGTAATTCCCATATCATTTGTTTTTATTTTGTGATTGTTGTTATAAAACCGGTATGTACCGGTAGTGCGGTAGAGCAGAGATATATCATAAGTCAAAGAGCATGCAACCCTGCCAGTCTTGCAAGTGACCTGATCTTGTTATGCATGCACATCCCGGCAAGTCATGCAAATGTGTATTTCAGAATTTCACCAACATGCAATCTGAGTTGCATACCGTATGTCACGTTAAATCGCGTTCTCTGTGAAACAGAGTAGCGCAACAGAAAACTTTTTGTGTGAGGCTAATAGTTACAAGGATAACGGCTGAATGAGTGCTGCAGACAGCATCACTAGTGGTCTTTGCTGCTCCCTGATCAGAGGTCTAAATTGGACAGGTCCCTAATTGACAGTAGCTGAGATAAGCAGACACATGCCTGCTGGCAAAGGCCTAAGTACTATGGAGGAATGATTCCCAGTAACAAGGGATGATTGATGGCACGCGTCAAAGCGTGGAAACAATGCACTGAGTGCTGACTCAGCCTAACTGCAATGCATACAGAGCTTAAACTACTAACTCTAGAAAACTCAGCAATGTAAACTCAGCAATGTAAACATATATATATAAATTATTCACACAAGAATAGTTGATTGCCAATGCAGAGAATACGTAGAGGCAGAAATGCATGCAAGAATGCTGCTATAATCTCAATTGCAATAACACAACAGCAAAGCTGCTATGTATAAAGATGTACTGCTAAGCAGGCAATATTACTACTGTCAGGTGTTGCGCTCATGCATCTTAACAGGTCACTCTCTGCTCCGTGACACATACACTTTTGAGTACAAAGGTGTGTGATGGTGCTGCAGTGTCGTGTCAAACTTTTCTGAGGCGGCACAGTTGGTGATACGCACAGACTAAAAAGTTTGAACGGCGCTGAAGTAAGCTAAGCCAACTGTTTGACAAGACTTCAAAAAATTGGCATACTTCCAAACAGGCTGAGAGACTTTGATCAGACGCTACTCAGTGTTGAAGACGCCAAGCCTGCAAGACGATCGCAAAAGGGTTCTGTCAAGGCCATGATCAATTGGCTTTCAATTCCGACCACTAAGACACGCTGCTCAGAGGCTAACAACTTCCAAGCCAATCTTGGGGCTGCCAGACTGTAAAATGCTATCAAAACCCACCGACTTCAAACAGTCTACAAGTTCCAAGGCTACAGCAGAAACAAGCAGTCTCAATCCGAAGTGACAGTAGGGCAACACAGAAAAAAGCAAAATCAAGGCCTAGGGTTGAAAATTCCAGGCTACAGCAGAGCCAAGATCTCAATGGGCAACCTCACTAGCTGTGTGTGTGCAACCAATCAAGTGATGTCAGCTTGAACAGCAAACGCAAGTGCCAAGCGTACAAAATATGTACAGTACATGTACAAGCACATATAATTGTGCCAAGCCAGTCTATTTTTGATGGCCTGTGGTTAAGCGGAAATGCTGGCGAACCTTGGGTAGGATGCAGCAGCAGGCTTGCTCACTGCATTTGCCAGCAGCATACGGGCCCTGGTCAACATGACTGGAGCAGAACCATCTTGGCCAAACATGTTGAGCTTGAAGTCTGTGGCAACTAGGGAACTTATTCTGTAGTCCTCTGCAAGCCCCTCACCATGGAACGCAAGATCCTCATCTGGCCAAACACCTTTGGCCTTATTCACAGTCTGTCCCAACACCCCATGCATGGCTGTAGACTCCTTCAATAGGTCAAGCTGCAGAAACCACAGGGGCATGAGCAGACCTTGCAATTTTGAGGGCAGATTGGTTGAAGCAGATCTGATGCTGTCTAGTGTGCTGTGGCATGCACTTGAATGACACATTGCACACAGCACACCACAGCAATGTTGGATGTCACGAAACAACCACTGCCTGCTGCTTTGCAAACAAGCTGTGCATTGAATGATCACAACACAGACAAAACAATTGTCTTCCCAGCACATGAAGCTGACCATGATGGCATGACTGCAAGCAGGCAGGGCTGCAACTGCAAGCAGGACAAGCCAAACAGACTGCTTTTGACATGCCTTCTTGGCTCACCTGCATGTCAATGTGGGCCTTGTTGAGAATGTCCTTCCAGGTGTAAGGTGCTACACCCGCAATCTTCCAGATGCACAACTCTGACCTGTACTCAAGCGATGTACCCAAGGGGTCCAACTCTATAGATGCATCACCCAGCGCAACCTTATGATCAGGAGCCAATGCAACACCATTAGCAGTGACCTCCAACCTGCCATCACTCAAGACACGAGCCTGAACTTGGTGGCTACCGTGCAGTATCCCGACAGCTCCAATGAACGTGCCATTCACGTAGTGGGGAAACTTGGCATCAATGAAGGCTGCATTCAGCTGGTGGTCTGGGTGAGTGATCAGGTTGAAAACCTGATCTTTTGCCCCTATGAAATCGAAAGTGCGACCGTCGAAGCCCTGCGCAGACGCGACGTCTGAGGTTGTTCACACAGAAATCTGCTCGTTGCCGGCTTTCCAGAGCTGCGTGCAGCTTCGTATCATTGCGTGCGATTGAACACGACTCGAGGGGACAGGCAAGACATTGCTGGGACCACTCAGACGGTTCAGATCTCTTGACGTATGCAACGGTTGAAAGGCGTACCTCAAGGTAGGGGTCGCCAGTCACGCTACCGGTCGCAACACATCGGCCAGTCGCTGATGGACCATCATCGGTGATATCGTGACTGCACCGACTGTTTTGATAGAGTTGCGCGGAACCCCCGTCCGGCCCAGGGTTCAAACTATTACATGCTGCAATGGTGTCTCCCACAGGGTCGGTCTCCCCGTAAACACCCGAGGCCTCAGTGCTATCGAAGCAGTAGCCTTGGTGAAGATACTGTCCGTTATCCTGGTACAGGCAGCAAACAGAGGCCGAGAAAGGTTTTATAGAACAAGCAATCAAGATTGCAAAAGTCGCAGCTCGACTGTTTGTGACTGTACCGGCCATGCTTGGCGTTACCTTACTTACCTTCACTCTTGAGGGACTCGACACTGGAAAAGCAGGCCGAACGACAGGCAGAAAAGAGAGAGCGCTCTTCTTCTCCCCGCGGACGGTCGTAGGGGGTGAGCGGGCCCCCTGGCAGGGCCCCAGGGGCAATTGACCCTTCATACGTGACACCGTGAATTGCTAAGCCCATATCTGTAGCGCCTCCCGAATTTGGCTCCCTTGCTGATTGTTCAGGAACGCTGCAGGTGTCGTTGCCTAGCTTGCAGTCAGCAACTATCTAGCATCCTAGATGTCATCGTTCATCTTCGTTACCTTGTGCACCGCCCTGCACCCGTGTCTCCAAAGCATAGGCTGTTCACAGCCAAATGTCCTGATGTTGCCTCAGTGCAGCAAGGGGTCTCCACCCATTGAGTGCCGGTGATTGTGCTTGTCAAAGCAAGGAGTCCTATCTTCATTTCAGGCGACGTTCCCTGAATGGGCATGCATAGCATGTTACTGAAGGAAAAGCAACTACACTTTACTGTAAGTATTGCTTCAACACACCTGTTGGTCTAGGTGAGCGTACAAATCTGCAGCGGTCTGATAAACAATGCCGTCAATATATTTACCGCATGCGGTGAGTGCAGTACATCCTAGCGAAGAAGTGAGCGACAACTATCACTGGGATCCCGGAAAATGTGCCCAGCTTCTCAATAAGGTACCCCTCAATAGCCTCCTTTTGCCAGCTTGAGACTCAGAGGTCACTTGGGCCTGAGACATCCAAGACACTTTCGCCAGCTTGTCGGCATGTGGGGTGTGTCGCCGGGGCGCTGTGGTAGCTTTTCACATCACATCCACTAGCTTCCAAAAGCAAGGCCCTAGGTGCGTGAAGATGGTGCACCTCTGTCGGTGAAATGGCATGCGAAATGAGTGTTCCTGCAGTTTGACTACAAGCCGGCAGATGTCTACAGTTGAATGTTCACAAATCGCAACGTGCATAAGCTGTTTGATGATGTGCAAATGCTGATTGTGTGTAACTTTTGATTGTGTGCAAAAGTCGATTGTATGCAATAAAACAGACTCTGAGCTTTTTGACAACTGAGCATAACACTGTAAGATCAATCAATGGCGGACTGAGGCAAAAGCCACAATTGTGCGCAGTCGACAAAGTGAAAATTAACCCTACTCACTCTGTTCAAGTAAAAAGAAGCCTTCAATTATATTTGACTATGAAATCCAGACTACAAAGCTGTTGCCAGTTTGCACCCACAGAACAGACAATACTTCTTATCAAAAAGCAAAAAAGATGGCTACATCTGTTTAGACATCAGAAGTCATACGTGAATACTTCAAGTACTTCAGGTACATCACGTTGCCTACTTAAGGATTATCAAGCTTGACTTGGCGCTGAGAGCAAACATACTGCCTCTGTAATTGTGGGTCAACTTCAGCGGAATACTATCTCTGGAACAACAGTCAACAATCAAGCCACTGGCCTAATGTAAGCCAAAAAGCAAGCGCCTCTGTTGACTCTGAAAGACAGGAAGGAATGCCTAGGCTGTTATTCGTCATGATGGAAAGCTTTGGAGTAGAAGCAGCTTGCATTCATGTGAATGTTTTATGGCTTTATAGGCTGTCATGCAGTGCTGGCTCGATGCATTCCTCCAGCAATTTGGTGAAACCAGGGGCATTTGGATGTAACACATCTGGCACCCAATCTGGGTTCAGGCGCGACGCTCTGCCCTCCTACACAAAAGCAGCCAAACAACATTTTCAGTCAATTTCAATTATGAGGACCAGAAAAAGCGAGAGTGCCCAAGAGCTGGAAAATTGAACCATTACAATTCTCTGTTTTGAAGCAGAATGACAACTTTCTCCCAACTCTACTTTGATTCGCCGCAACTCAAGAAACCTTGGTCAATGCCTTTTCTGTAAGTTTGATGCATCACTTGTTGAAGCAGTGCATTACATGTACATGGCACTTTTGCAGAGCAATAGCAAATTTAGTGCACCAGGAAATTTGACACATCAAATTATGGCTTACCGTGTCCCAATCACCAACAAATATGTAGCTGCATTCCACAAATGTGACTTGATCGTCTGGCCAGCTGGCTGCCGCTTGTTCAAGCTCCTCATTAATTGCATCAATGGCTACCGTGTACCTAAGCACACAACACGAGAGAGCAGATCAGTTTAGTCAAAATTGCACGAGTGCTGAGCAGGGCTCTTGACATGACAGCAGCTTTTGTGAATGCAAAGCATGCTACAAATGTAAACATCAAAGGCATTCTACATTTGTCTTGAAACAACACAGGGCCAGTATGGGAACACAAAATGATTGTAGCACACAAGTATCAATGCCTGTTTGGCAGATTATGCTTGGTATCTGGCTCATCCCAATTCACGTCCTTGTGAAACAGGCTCATTGCAAACGCCCTGAGAATGGACAAACTGATATATGGACATGACTCTTGGTACCCAATGCATTTGGTTTAAAAGAAAACCACTATAACAGTACCTGTTTGGCAGGTTGTGCTTGGTATTGCATTTCATTCACCGCAAGCCCCTTGTGAATCAGGCTCATCACAAACACTCTGAGCAAGAACAAATTGATATATGGACATCAATTTTCGTTACCAATGCATTTGAGATCAGAGGGAATCACTGTAGCAATACCTGTTTGGCAGGTTGTGCTTGGTGTCAGGCTCATCCCACCGCACCCCCTTGTGAATCAGGCTCATCACAAACACCTCTGTGCCAGGACAGCTCCCCGCCAAAATGTCCATGCACCTTGTTACATCTCTGACAACTTTCTTCACCGCCTCTTGGCGTTCATCGTCTTCCACTAGCTGCAAACAAAACACACGATGTTAGAAATGGCGCTCATGATCTACAGTAATTTCTCTTTGTAAGGACACTCCATATCACACACTGGTAGTAGTCCAGATCATTGCTGCCTATGAGGGGTATCACTTGCTTTGCTTGACCTACTGATGAATTCTCTGCACTCCCTAGTTGCAAGCAGCACCCACTGAATAAGTTATGCCAGCATGCAAGTTGACAAACCTAGGGTTTGAAAACTCAGAATGTGCGACTTGTTCAACTTCATTCTGAACGTGTGCTAGACAGGCTGAACGTGTGCTAGACAGGCTCAAAGTGTGTTAGACAGGCTCAGCAGGCCCAGCTAGGTACGTAGGACTTGTTCAATGACCTTTAGCAATCGGCCCAGACCTTGGCATGTCTATGAAGCAGCTCAGCAGCAGCTCCTTGTCTTTGATACAAGGACTACAGTCACTTTGTTTTGTAACGGCTGCTTTGGTTCCCAAGAGAATTGTCTTTACAGCAATATGTCCTTACTCAGAGGTACCACTGCAGTCAGAATGCAGTGATTGGTGTCCAATTGTGTTGCCATTACATCGAGAATGTCCTTACATCAAGTGTCCTTACAAAGAGAGGTTGTTGAATAGTCATATATTGATATGACAATCTCCAGTCAAAATGTCAGGCTGGCTTATTTCTGAGCTTGCCTGTGCATCTGGCTAAAGTCTGTACTCAAAGCTGACTCAGAGTCAAATTTGTATGTGATGAGCCGATGCAACTCAGACAAAGGCTTGCCTCAGTCCAGTAGCAGTCTAGATCATTGCTGCCAATAAGCTGGAGTACTTGCTCTGCTTGACCTGGTGCAGGAGTCATCATGAAGAGTCAGACTCCACGTGACTGCTTCATGTGACTTTCAAAATGGCTTACCTCGCTTCAGTAACAGTGCAGTGCAGATCATAGCTGCCAATGAGCAGTGTCACTTGCTTTGCTTGATCTACTAATGGAGTCTCTGCATTCTCCATTCTCCAGCTTGGTGTAAAGTTTGATGTGACTGATTCATGTGACTCAGGACAAGGCTTACCTTGCGCAAGTAGTAGTTCAGATCATTGCTGCCAATGAGCAGAACGACTGGCTTTGCTTGACCTACTGAGGGAATGTCTCCATTGTCTGTTCTTGAAGGGTCAGACTTCATGCGACTGCTTCATGTGACTCAGGACGAGGCTTACCTCATCCCAGTAGTAATCCAGATCATTGCTGCCAATGAGCAGGACCACTTTCTTGGCTTGACCCACTGCTGGGGTCTCTCCATTCTCCAGCCGCCACACCATCTCAAACGCTGAATCCCCTGCAGCAAAGGAACTGCCTGAATACATACCTCGATTGGGCTTCAAAACCAAGTCACCCTGCTTGCTAGGTCAAATGTCGTCCAAAACTAGCGGCTTGCTTCTATGCCAAGCTGAACAAGTTACAACATTGATGCAGTGCATAGCGAGCATGACACCAGGTTCAGATGTTCAAGCACAGCAGCATCAAGTAAAATAAAGCAGCAGCCATTTTGCATGTGCCAATCCACAGACTGCAACAAAATGGGAATGTGTTATGGTTAAATAGGACAAGCAAATTATGGCCAACCACAGACTCAAAAATCCAAATGCTTGTTGCAACAGATCTTACAGAGAGCTAATGCTCAGCACTCCTTCAACAGCAACACACGACAATATTCACAGACGCTGTAAGACATTCAAGCAAAGAGAGCCTTATATCGCAACTTTCACAATTGGCCAGCATGTATTTGTTGCTGCAGTGAAAAAATATAGCAAAATCCTGCTGGGTAAAAATTGCAAATCAAGACCTCCATAAGCATTGTCTGTTAACAGCTGCTACCTGACAACATGCACGTGCTGCTTTTTCACGGCAACACATGCACAGGCTATGCACCACCTCAAAGTGTTGTGTACTATATGCATGATGATGCATTATGCTGGATGTGACGCAGACATACCAGTCAGTGCAAAATTCCTTACATGTCACAGTGGAACGGCGACCCGACTGCTGGGTTCTTAGCAGCTACGGGTACAGGGTGTCTGAGAATGCTGCCCAGAAAACTCTCAAAGCACTGTGATGCATGATGCTGGGTAAATTGTGGGCATACCAGCCAGGGCAAAAATCTTGTCTGTCTCAGTGTTGTGGAACTGCGACCAGACTGCCGGATTGTTAGCAGCTCTGGGTACAGGGTGTCCCACCACGCTGCCTAGGAAGCTCTCAAAGATGCTGTCCCCATACAGAATCAAGTCAAATTTCTGCACAAGCCACACAGAGCAATTGATGCAAGGACAGTTGCCATGATGTCATCAAACAACATCAAATCACATTTCTGCACAAGCTACACAGAGCAACTCATGCAGGAGTGTTTGACACAGTGTGCCGTCTGGCATGTTGCAAGCATCTCTTTGCAAGCAGCAGGTGCACTTCAGAAATCAGAACACTGCCAGAGAGCTGTCATGGGCCAGAACTTTGTCCAATCAACTCAAATGTCTGCGCACGCCACACAAAGCAACTCATGCAAGAGTACAAGAGCAATTCACACATGTGATGTGGTGTATGTACCAAGCCTCTCTGTGCAATCAGCAAACCCACTTGAAGCAGCAACTGCACTTGGATCAGCAGATGCACTTCACAGAAATTGCCAGAAAAGTGTGATGGAGTCAGAACTCAAGTGAGAATGAAGTACATATCACCAAAACTCTATACCAGTAGGCAGATGGACACTGACGGGAGCAGGATGTGCAAAAGCAGCACATTGAAGAGCACCATGTGCCACACCGCAAGGCTATTGAATGCTCAGTCAAGCTTCACGTGCCTACACTGCCAACTCAGATTGCAGCATTGCTCTATCTCCTTACCAGACAGTGCATTACGACCAGTAATGCCATGTCAGCACTGAACTGCACTCATGCAGCAAGGCATGACACGAAATCACAACAGGTTACACATACATATAATGCAGCAAAATGGAGCAAAAGGAATTTGACCTCATGGATGAGTACTAAGCCTGCTTTTGGTCAAGAGAGCTTTTGGCCTACCTGACCAGTTGCCAGCGTGTCGACAAAGCTTTGATGGATTCCGTGCCAATCTGTGTCATTCTCGGTCCTGTTGGGCGAGTTTGGAAACAAAACATGATTGACTGTTGGAGCAGTAAAATAGCTTTCAGGCCTGTTCGCATCATCATCATGGACTGCATGTATATCCTGGTGTTCTTGCGCAGAATGCTGGTTCTGATGGCTATGACTTGTGCTGTCAGCTGCGTCGCTGTGATTTGTGCTGTTAGCTGTAAGATTGTGACCGTGACTTGTGCTGTCAGCAGCATGAGAGTGACCGTGACTCGTATGATCAACTGCATGGTTGTGACTTTGACTGTGACTTGTGTTTTCAGCCGCATCGTGGTGGCTTGTGCTGTCAGTTGCGCGGGTGTGACTATGACTCGTGCTGTCAGCTGCATGAGAATGGCTCTGACCCATGCTGTCATCTGCGTCGTGGTGGCTTGTGCTGTCAGCTACGTGGGTGTGACTATGACTCGTGCTGTCAGCTGCATGAGAACGGCTCTGACCTATGCTGTCATCTGCGTTGCTGTGACTTGTGCTGTCAGCTGTATGAGAATGAATTTGACTTGTGCTGTCATCTGTGTTACTGTGATTTGTGCTGTCAGCTGGATGAGAATGATTGTGACTTGTGCTGTCAGGCTCATCATTGTGACTTGTGCTGTCAGCTGCATGAGCATGATTGTGACTCGTGCTGTCAGCTGCGTGGCTGTGACTGTGAGGTGTGCTGTCAGCTGCGTCATCGTGACTTGAGCTATCAGCTGGCTGGTTGTGATGGTGGCTTGCCTCAGGATGGGCTTCAGAGCTTACATGATCATGGGCCTGGGTGTAGTGGTGTAAGCGTAGCTGATGTGCTGCTTCTGCCTCTAGCTCTGCAAGGTGTTCCAGGTCATGCACATTGTGTTGCTGCAGCTTGCGGTGATGCAGCCGCCCCTGACAGCCTTTTGACTGAGTGTGTAACAGGTCGCCCTGCATGCAAACGCCACCAAGTGTCAGCATGTTACCATGCAATTGTGCACTGGACATTGAGTGTTGAGCAATGCGTTGAGCATTGGACCTTGAGAATGAAGCACTGAGCATCAAGCATTGAGCACTGCATGGCATTGCATATTGAGTATTGAGTATTGAGCACTGAGCATTGAGCATTGAGCACTGAGCACTGAGCATTGAGCACTCACCACTGCATTGAGCGTTGAGCGTTGAGCGTCGAGCATTGAGCATTGAGCACCGAGTTGACATCAAGCTTTAAGCATTGCATGCATTGAGCACTGCATGGCATTGAGCATTGAGCACTGCATCAGCATCAAGCTTGAAGCAAAGCATTGGCATTGTGCATTGCATTAGCATTGAGCACTGCATTAGCATCAGGCTGTGAGCACTGGGCACTGCGTTGGCATTGAGGACTGCATTAGCATTGAGCACTGCATTAGCATTGAGCACTGCATTAGCATCAGGCTGTGAGCACTGAACACTGCAGTGAGGTTGAGCACTGCATTTGCATCAGGTTGTAAGCACTGCACTGGCATTGAGTCT
Source organism: Trebouxia sp. TZW2008 (assembly GCA_002118135.1). NCBI lineage: Eukaryota > Viridiplantae > Chlorophyta > Trebouxiophyceae > Trebouxiales > Trebouxiaceae > Trebouxia > Trebouxia sp. TZW2008. The sequence continues at coordinate 204,580 of BDIU01000135.1, forward strand.
GAGCACTGCAGTGGCCTTGGGCATGATCTGTTTGAGGCACTGCATTGAGCAATGTCAGAGACTACGGAGCCTGTTTCATTGCCAGTGCAAAAATTGCATACCTCCAAAGAAGCTGGACTAGCCCAAGCAGGACCGCTGATGGTGATCAGCAGCAGCATGATCAATGCATGGGTTGCAATCTGTCCCTTCACATCCGTGCGGCATGTTGCAGGTGATGTCCGGCGTGACGCCATTCGCCGTTAGCGTCGAGGCTGCGCTTACTTGGATCAAGTACGTCTGCAGCAACACCTGCACAGACAAACGTCAAGCCGATTCCAATATGAGTTGGTGCCAGCAAGGCACTGCTTCACCACCAAGACCAATTTCGGTGCAGAGACGCACCGTCGTTTTATGCAGCGGAAACGCCGAGGCAGCTTTTTCGTCAAAATCTATGCCGATACCGCCCGGTACGCCCAGTGTCGCTTGCGGTGCGGAGGACGCGAGTGGCGGAGCTGGAAAATCCTAGACTGATCGTGGCTATTCCGCATTATCAGGCGCTAAGCTGGCAATTGGACTGGCCGTGAATTTGGTCGAGAGTCAATCCGTCGATGGTTCATCTCCTTGCATGCGAAGCGGTCACGTGCCTGGGTTGCGAACTTCAAAGCGAAATTTGATGCATGAGACGCGGGCTCAATACTTGTCTCAGGGGCATGAATGCCTGCAATCAGCTCAGGCATGTCAACGAAAGGCTTGTGATTGCCGTAAAGATGTGTTGCATGTTCAGAAACTCTCTGGTCGGTCAGGTGACCTAATAACACCAACCGAACTTGTTGTACAAATCAGTCATACCGATCGCTGGCTCTTGTGTATGCATTGAAGCTATTGAAACAGGATTCCCCATACAAGGTAATGATAAGCAGCAGTACTGGTATGGAGATGAAAATGTGCACGAATAGTGTAAGCAATGCATTTCTTACATATGTTGTCGGATTTGACAGTCGAATTCAGGTTTGCTCTGAAGAAGGTCCTCTAAAGACGAAGGTTTCTGCTTGTATATTGTGAAATTATCTTCATTACAAAAATTACAGCTTGCACATGGTACACTTGCCTAATCCCATTCAAGAAATCGCAAGCCAAACACCTCAAGCAAGGGGATTTAGATTGCAACACACTAAGAGTAGAGGGCAAAACATCTCTGCAAACATTGTGTTGAATTGACTGATATCAGACAGCTTGAGCAAGATTATCAGATGCTTGTTGGGTTTACAATCAGTTCTCTACTATCTATGCAGCATAAAGCCACATTGACTGCACACAATCTAGAACCTGCCTGTTGTACACAGTCAGCAGACAGTGAAAACTCAACGTCCTATTATGATCGCACTCTGCAGATAATTGCCTGGAAACTAGGGGGCCTCAAGACTTGCTCACAGGCATGTCTGATCAACTAACAAAACAGCCTGTTTAGAATTGACCCACGCGGGAAACATATGCACCAAACATAAGTTCTAAGAAGCTAAGCATGTAGTCCCTTTTGACAATCATGCCATGTGTGAAGTCTGCTATGGTCTCATCATCAGGGTTAGCACATGTCACATGCATGCCAACCCACTGCTGCCTGATGTCTAAAGGACAATCCACACTCCAGTCATGTTGCCTATGCCATAGCTTCCTGGTCAGATCTCCACAGTATGAGCAGCACAAGTTGGGAAATGCGTGGAAATCCAGACGTGTGACACGGCCATGCGGCTGAAGATGCTCATTGAATGTTTCCTGATCCCACATGTGTGCTTCTGAGCCATCATTCAGTGACAGCCAATCTTGCATAAGTTGAATGGTAGTTTCTGCCGGCTCCATGAGCATGAGGCCCAGATTGAAGCTGGTGTCATATTCAAAGTATGTATTGCTGGCTGATGCTATGCCAAAACCAGGCGCTAGGTGCTCAAATGGGTTCTTGAAGAAGACCACATCTGCATCTGATAAGCACACTCTGTAGCCCTTTTGCAGCTGCTGCAGTGCCATTTCGACTTTCAACCAGCCAAGATTGTAGTACTCATGTGTGTTTGTATGGTGGCGATGCAGCTGTGCTGGTTGACATCCTTCTGGGCTGTGCACAGCTTCGCATATTTTTTGAGCTTCTGCACTGACTGTAATGACCAAGACTTGAGCCTGCAGCGCTGGATCGACGAGCCGCAGCGATTCCAACAGAATGACAAGCTGATGCTGCGCAGCTGGGGTGTCCACCACTGTCAGAAAGACGTCGCCTTTTGGAGCTGGACTGCTCTGGGTGTGACCTTGCGGCAGAACCAGCAAAACAGCGAACACAGCTGACCAGAAAACGAGGGCTGCGACACAGCGGTTCCTCATCTTCCGCCTGCAGCAAGCAAATCACACATAATACGCCGCATGCAATTGAGGTCTTCCCAGGCATATCAGGTGTACTCCAACAGATTGAACGAGGGTCACTGCGTAAAACGAGCACAAACAGCCGAGCTCACCTTGAACGGGCAGTGCGAGCGCGCTCGCTCTCGGCAGCACAGAGAAGCGCGCTGACGGGAATTTTGCCGACAGTTACAGAACAAGCGATAATTGTGCACTCATATAGGTCGTGAGCAGAAGGCCCGCTGACTTGCAGAGCTTAGTGGCTATATATCGAAGTTGATTCTGGATGAACGATACACCCAAGCAGGGTCAAGACAACGACCTATGGCAGTCGACAAGCAGTCGACGCCAAGCCAGGTCGACACCTCGCCGGAAGCACTGTCGTGAAAAGCTCGCGAAGTGGACTGTAATCCACGTGCTTTCACCTTGAGGAATCGCAATCCGAAATGTTTGCCGGGTGATTTTCCCGTTCACCCCCACGGCCCCCGGGGCCCCCGCCCATGGAAAGGAAGGAAACTTTAAGCATACAGTTTCTGCAGCTGTCGAATGCAGCCTGAGCGGCTGCGAGTCAAATGAAACTCCACCATGGCATGTTGAAAACACCACAAGAAAAGTAGAAGCAAACACATGGAGGCCAATTGAGCTGCAACATGACTTGATGCGCATGCTGTACAGTGGCAGAAGCAGGAGGCAGCAACAGCGCACTCTGCCTTGCATTTGTGCAACAAAAAAATCAGCGAGAAATCTCAAAACCTTGGCAGCAGCTTCGGGGCCAGCTACAGCTAGCATGTGCATGAGGAGCTGCATCGTAAGAGGCTCAGAGAAGCATGACTAACTGATGTAGCGGCTAAGGTAGCCAAATTCAGGAAAGAAAACAAGAACAGTCTACGCCATTGAGCATCATAACAGGAGTCTCTGTTCAAGGATGCCGCCTGGGATGCGCCAAACTCATAGCAGTGCACCTGCCTGAGCGCTCCAGGGTGCATCTGCACTTCACTTGAGCTTTGTGCAAGGCTCTCCGCGTCCAGAGATTTGTGTGAAACATGGCTAATTCTTGGGTATTGCCTGAACCAGGTAAGCAACTTTAAAATTTTAAAAAGGTGCACAGCTTTTGTGCTATTAGCCACCTAGATGTGGCTGTCTTTAAAGTTGGAGCGAGCTGGTTGGAGACAGCTGATTGCTTCTGTATGTACCTAGTTGGACTTGCCCAGACCACGCTCATAATGAGTGAATGCATGAAATCAGAGCGCATCATGTCATTCAGCACGTGCAGTTTCATGAAGCCAGAACCAGGCTTTGATGTACCATACAGCATGACTGGCTTGCCATTGGCGCCAAAAAAACCCATGTGCTAGCCTGTGTATCGCGCCATGTCATCTATATGCTTGTGGCAAAAAATTGCAGTAAACAATTGCAGGGCAAGTGCTGCAAGTTTCTAAACATGATTCTGGTGAAGCCTATGCTAATTAATCTAACAAAGCTATTGATCATCATCAAAATGTCCAGAGTGCAGCTTGTGGTCAGGCAACTGCACGCCATTCTGCGTTTTGAGCTGGACTCTGCTTTGACACAGGTGACTTTGTAGCACCTTGCTCCTGTGCTGTCCATGACACAAGACAAACAGAAAGATTTCTGTACCTTGCCTGGGCCTGCGGGGTCAGTGGGCTCATTTGGCCAATCAGGTGCGGTGGGGTGCTCAGTCACGTGATCAGCAAAGCTGAAAGCTGCTTCTGACAAGGCAGAAGTACAGCCCTTCAACTCTCATGATGAACTGGCATAGTCCACAAAGAGGACAGAACAGTCTGCAGCTTTGAGCCGCATTGAGATTTTAAAAAAAACACCAGATTTCCCCATCAAAGCTGCAAGTGTAGCTTCAAGGAATGTGAGCCTGAATTACCTGCATTGTGCCTTTGCTGTTCTTGCTGTTCTGCTGCCTGTCATGTCAGATGCCATGCGCGTGAGAATGCAATGCAGGGCACGGGAGCAGAGAATGCTATTGCAGGTAAACTTGAGCAGCAAGTTTAAATGTCAACAACTGTCTGGAATGGTCTGCACAAGGTTGCATATGACCTTCAAATGCAGAATCATCAGTATTGTCAAGATAGGCAGTAGATCATATTGTTCAGGCTAAAGTTGCACTGTTGGATACATAGTCAGACTCATGCATGCCTGGTTAAAGGAAGGTAAGTAAAGTCAAGGCTGGGTTGAATGGTGGCTGCCTAGTTGCAGTGCACCATAGTCAGTACTACGGGTGACCCAACTAGGGCTGTCAACCCGAGCTAACTGCAGACCAACTGCTGCAGTGCTTGGATTTGTAAGTGGCCAGACGCACCAGCTCACAGGCACACTGCAGATGATATTGTCACACTTGCTGCAATTGATTACACATAGCTTTTGCCACCAGAAATAAAGCTAAAGTCCACTTTACAATCATGTGGACTTTTGTAGGAAAAGCTAAGCATGTTCTCTGAGGTATCTGGGCTGAAATCTGCTTGGGACAACACCCTATCCAATCACAATGGCTAGTCATCCATGATTCATCAGTCATTCAATGGAACAGGGTGAGTCAACGAGCTACGGTTCTGGCAGGTACACTCTTACACGTCCGATTGAATCTAGGGTGGTCAGACAACAAGGATCATTGTGGACTAAACAAGCTAGATGATGTTTATCAAGACACTGAAATTGGATCGTATGGTCATTTTATTTTTGTGTGCACTGATAAGACTGCAGCACCACAGAGGATCAATAAAGATGTAAATCTGGCTGCATGTAATCGGGCAAAAATAAGCCTTGACTCAACAAGTGTGTCACACATAGCCGCAACACAGGGTCAAGTCATACGTCAATGTCAAGTTCAAACCGTCAAAAGCAACCAAGATGAAAAGACTAAAGTACAAGAATAGACTGTACCAGGTGCTACACCATACGCTCACCCTTACCGCATGGAAGGGGCCTAACACCTCTGTGGATTGACAAAGAAGACTGAAAAGACACAAAAAACTCATCTGGGTGTGCTTTCCTAGCTCTGTGCAGGACTCTGTTGAGCAACTTGGAAGCTTGTGAAACCTTGCCACTTGCCAACTTGACTTCACCAAGTTGTATGATACCATAAACAAGTACCACCAACCAAGCAATCTTGAGATACATGTACTCATCCCAAGTAGGGTTTGTGCGCGCAATGAACCCTAGACTGCTTCGGAACAAGACCCATATGCGCACCCCCCTGTGATGCAGGGTGACCCCTTGGAACCCCATCACAAGCAGAATGGGCCAAGTCAGGTTTGCTAGGTTCAGCCAGGGAATCTTCTTCTTATGCTGCTCATGGTAGTGACAGACAATGATAAGAATGGCCGCAACCACATTCCACATGGCAAACATGAAGGGTAGGTGGATGTGATCGTTGCCGTGCCATGACATGGCGGTGCAAAAAGTGGCCACCATCAGGAATGGCCAAAGTGTAGCTTGCGAGAGGGGATGCGCATCATTGTCACCCTTAGGCGTGACTTTGATGGCAAATTGGATGCCAAAGAAATGGCCAAAGAGAGCGTGCACGACACCCTTGAGAATCCAGTAGGTCTTCACAAATTGGTGCAGGCCATTTTCCCAGGAGAATATGGGTGACTGAACAGGTCTCAAAAGCCCTTGCTTGCGCAGCCAGGCCTGATGGATTAGGGTTGCAGCCAGAGGCACTGAAGAATGCAGCAGCACTTGTGCCCATGTGACAGGCCCGTAGGGGTGGCCACAGCTGGGCATCAGAACCAGCCCCAACACCATGAAAGGGTGGAAGGCATGCCAGACGTAGTACCACACACACATGTATACCTTCCACCGCTCTGGACCTGTTAAGTGTTTGCTCCAGAACTTGGGAACGTAGACAAGTGTGAGGATGACGAAGCTGCGTGCCCATTGGTATTCCTGCTTCATGCTGTCTTCCAAAGTTGGTGGTCCTTGACCAACTGCAGGGCAACAGAGCGCATGTCAATACAGCTGCAGCATCAGCACGGCACTTGAGAATGATCTGCAAAGACAGATTTGCAGCTGAGTACTGCACAAAAACGACCTTGGATACAGAAGAGCAGCATGCTGACCATCAGTAATCTGCAGCTGCATATGCAATTCCTCTGCTGTGTGTAGCAAAGCACATTTCTTTACCAGGCTGTAAGTCAACAGGCTAGATGCAGCATGCTTGCTGTCAGCGTCACAAGTCACTTGCAGCAGCCAATGCCATGAGCAGAATGCTCATGCATTGCAGGCAACATGTACAGCAAGTGTGGCTGAGATGTGCAAATGCAGTGCTTGTAATACTGCCCAAACAGCTTTGAAATGCCGCCAAAGTTGAAGGCACACTGTACACTCCATGTAGGTCAAGTCTGAACAGAGGGGCACAAACTGATGCAGTGATGCCTTTCCGGTGCTGAACAGACTGCACAAGCCAAGCGTTGCATGACTGGTTTGTGTGCACAGAACATCTGCATTGCAATGAATTTGAAGCACAGATGTTTGGGACTCAGCAGAACCGCAACTTCTGCATAAGAATTGCACATATGACACACTGCATGCGATGAACACAGCATAACTGCCATGCAGCTGATTGAGCATGTCAATCCTACAGCTTGGACTGAGCATGGCAATGCTTGCATGAGGAACCGGTGATGCATTACCTGCTGGAGTCATGATGGAGAAGCAGCCCTTGAAGCCATGGCAAGTCATCAAGAGTGAAGTACTGAAATCCTCATCTAGCTCAGGTCCAATGCCACCAGCCTGCAAAGGATTTCCAAAGAATGAGTGCACAGTTGAAGGCAATGTTTGATGCAGAACAAGCAGAAAATTTTGCTGTGATACATGACGATAACAGCAGTAGTTGATGGTCCACAGGTTCAATACCTTGCTGTGTATGGAGCAAAGCGAGTGTTATGCACATGCTGGCTGGTCACTGCTGTGCTATGATATGCAGGACACCTTGCACATGGCCTGGGGTGACATACCTTGAAATATGCATGGCTGCACTCAGTATATTTATGCAGACAGATTTGGGGCAGAACACGGGCTGGCACAATCAGTGCGTACAGCAAGCCATCACTGGCACTGCTGAGCGTACTGATTATTGCTGGCACATGCAAAAGTTGTGAATTGCTGACTGAATAGTAAGTCATGAGGCATTCTTCCGTCTGCAGTTAAGCGCCACTTACTGCTTTGGAATGCGCACATACAAGCCCCATCTGGCTCGTTTGCATCAATAAACAGCATGCAAACCTTGCTTTGCAAGTCTGAACAGTGACTGATAGGCACTTACCGCTTTGAGATGCGCAGTCCGGACAACGTAGTGGGAGCCAATGCAGACAGGCATGAAGTCTGGAAACCATGCTGCTTGACCTGCCCCGTTGAAAACTGCTTCATAGTACAACCTGCCTCTTGCAGCCCAAGAGTTTGAGCAGCCCAGTGTGTTCACACTCGGACAGGCAACATAGCCAATGGAAGGGTCCAAGAATGCTGGTAGGCATGATGACAAGTATGTAGGTCCTGGGATGTGGTCGCAGTCAAACTGCGCTACCACATCATACTCTGCATATCCCCTGCAGTGCACCACAAGTCTGTCAAGCCTCAGGCAACTGCACATGTATGCTGTATGACAGAGTGCTGTGGTGCTGCAGAGGCTGAGTAACTACACACACTGAAGACTCATGTGTTAGTCGATGGCACAAACAGCAATGTGCAGCTCAGTGTAAGAGCAGGCCGCACCAGTGATCATAGAAATATGCTAGATTGCCCTCTTTGCATTTGGTCCGTCGAGGCCAGGTTGCTCTGTGATATTCTGGGATGCCGAAGCGACAGGACACTCTGATACCGTTCTCTGCGCACCAGGCCTTAATGGCTTCTGTCGGCCTGCAAATAAATTAAACAAACGTTTCAGGTCCCTTACTGCGGTCGCCGCGAGCTGCAGCAGCTAGCAGTGCAGTCGAAAAGCTGTCAGCCGAGAATCGAAATCGCTGCACAGTCACTTCAGAGCGCCTTGCCTTTCATCTGCCAGCCAAACGTCGTATGGATATGGATAGTTTTGATTCAACATAGCTTTCAATGTGGTTTGCACAACTTCGAAGGGTTCCGATGGTGCGCGCGTGACTATCATGGCAGCCCGAGAAGCCGGTATCGGCTTGTTGGCATCGATGGTTCGAGCCCGGCCGAGAAGTCCGTACACCAACATAGTTTCGTAGTTGATCAACGCGTACACAACGGTCAGCAGAATGTCTGCCATCGTCCATGTTGGTGTGAAGAAACCTCCATGGACGTGAAACACCCACCAGGCCCAATAAAAAACCCATGTGGCGCTCAGGGCGAGCAACGAAAAGCACAATGCGAACTTTTGCCGCGGCGATAGCAACGCCTTGAACGGCGAAGACTGCATTTTCGACATTGCAGCGTAGGCCGGTCTGGAGTCCGCAGCGTGCTCGGCTCTGCAAGATCAAATTCGGGTGAACTGGTCACGTGCCATCATACTGGATTTCACTTAAGTACTAGGTTGAAGTTCGCCTTCTCCTGAAATTCATCAGCCCCGCTGCATGATGCCATTTTGCTTGGCTTTGCCAAGAATGATGCAATCATCATGGCCCACGCTGGCGCCAGCTTCGCAAGCAAGCCACGCAAAGCTGTAAGCTCGCACGTGCACTTCAGTCGAGCTTGCCACATCATGCATGAAAGGACAGAGCAGACGCTGCTGATACATGCTGCCTTCAGTGCCAGCATGCCTGTCGTGAAAGCATGACGTCAGAGTCAAGCACTGTGGCAAGCTTAAGATTTCAAGATTCTTACACTCTTAGCCGTGTTGTGCCTGTCTCTATCAACCGGTCGGCTGTAGTTGAGGATTTTACTGCTCTCTACGGAAGGTTGTGAAATACGTCAAAGAGATCCTGACAGAGTTCTCAAGCTATAGCATAGATAGAGCCAAAACAGTCGTTGTTGCACCTGACCTTGCACAGGAAACAGATTGCAGGTTGCTGCAGAGGCAGGAACATATGCTCCAAGATGCTCCTGCTCAAAAAGGCTTTCACGACCACATGCAAGTAGTTTCTCAAAATAGACTTGTGTTGCTTTCTGAACATTTTATGCATCAGTGGATGCCTGCATAAAGTGGTCCCTGCATGATTGCCCATATGCCTCCAGCTGGACCATATGGGCATGACAATGCAATTATTTCTGCATGGACGATACTGTGCACTCAGCGTGTTTGCAGTACAATATTTGTTACAGCTGCTGACTGCCCTGGTTGTATGGCTACACCATGACTCAGATGTGCTGTAGCGCTTTTTGTCGCAATGCTGCATGCATGTAATCAAAATGGTGGCCGATGTAAGCAAGCTAATTGTAGCGCCCGTTACACAACCAGTCGCTACACTGCATGACAGCAGAAGAGAAGCAGAATGCAGACGATGGCATGCATATGTGCATTTGAGTTTTGCTAAATGCTTCCATCTTGGCATCTGCAAGTGAGTTGCTCATGTGCTGGCCACTTGGCAATTAAGCGACAGGTCATACCTGCTTTTGGAGTGTTGTGAATGGGGCATATGTCAGACGCTGCTGGTATAATTCAGAGGTATGAATAGGGACTCAAGCTGGTGATTGGAAAACCATCAGGTGCAAAACTGCAAGGTGACAGCAGTACCAGTCATGACCAGTAATGTGCCTTCAGCAAAAGGGTGCATCATTTTTAAGAGGACGTCTGGCTGGCTCAGATGGCTTCCGGATTGCCCATTGGGATCTGAGCAGGATGCAGTGTCTTTGAGGAGCTAGACACATAATCTTGAATTGGCACCGCCCTTTCGCTTGTCTTGCACAGGAAATCTGCTTGGAGGCTGTGTGCATTCTCACGCCCAGCTGCTGCTCACTGCTCAATGGCTTTGTCTGACTGCTAGCTCTTCACTGTTCTCATGCGCTGGTCAACACTGAATCTCAAAGTGCTTACTGTTTGCTGCCCACTGTTTGACGCCCACTGCTTGCTGCTTTACTAAAGTGAGCTTTGCCTCACTGGTTGTCTACAGCTTTCATGAGTGGAAAAAGCAAGCTGAAGACACAGCCTGTCAGTGTGACAAAAGTTTGTCACTGACACTTGTCAGGGTGAAATCTATCAATTGTAAAGGGTACAAATGCTCCTGCTGACTATACACTCACTGCTTGCAACACATCATCTTCATGCTGAGTGACATGTTGACAAAGAGTTCTCGATTACCTGGCCAATTGCTCAACCTTATGAGAGTTACTGCAAGCAGCACTGCTCAGGCAATGCAGATGTTTCTGCAACCAACTTGTCAGACTCTTGGATCAAAATACAGGTTGAGGAAGGCACGTAATGCACTGGCAGTGCATGACTGGTGCCAATGCACACTCTTATCCATGCATGTGATGCAGTCCCCAAGCTTGCTGCAGTGCTTGCACATGGCGGCACATTTACCCAAGATTTTGGACTATATGACACACCCAAGGCAGGTCTTCGAATCTGCCTCTGCAGGTTGCAACTTTCGAGCTTGTTTGGACCTACCTGCCCATGTGTATCGCACAGCAGGACTGCCATCAAGCCGGATGCACTTGCCTAATCGACTTTGCTCGACGTGGTACAGCACGAATACAGACAACATGCCAGGGCATCTGCACAATGGAACCAGGTTCACAGTTGCCAGCCCAGAACTGAATCGTATCATGAATTGCTGCAAACGGCAAAGCCTCGCCATCGCAATCGCCGTTTTGTCTTATGTCACATAACTTCGGCTCGTTAAACTAAGCACGCTGGCTGAAATCGCTTCTTCTTCTCCTTGTTTCAAACGCGTTTTGCCCGGTGGGCTCCCCACTGGGCTCCCCACTTCCATTTGTGTCATGTCTTCAGGCAGCATATCGGCTGATCATGACCTACCGTTTGCAGTTGTCGTGACGCTTCTCACATGTCACAACAGCTGCAACAGTGTTGAGAGCGGCTGATGTGCTGATTCTCACGCGATCAGAAGGCCAGCTTGCGCTTTGTCAAATTAAGAGCTGGAGCATGGCTCAGATCGCAACTTGTCTAAGCTGGCAGCTGTGTTTGTTTGGCTAGGAATTTTTCTGTGTATAGATTTTGCCAGCTCGTCATATTCACTCATACTGCCTAGCAGCGAGTGGACTGCAATGAGAAACCAGGGATGTCGAAGGCTATATTTTCTGCTGAACACTTGCAACAGATCAGCAAGCCGTTATCTATATCTGTCACAAACGCGAACATCCTCAGCATGTTGCATGACCCCAGCCTGCAATCGCTGCCGTCAACGTCAGTGTCATAGCGATTAAGCAGCAGGATGTGTACTGACTTTAGCTGTCCATGTCTGAGAAATTTGAGCAGCAGCACGGCATACTGCAATGCAGCTCTCAAGTGTTTGCAAGCCAAAATAGTTTCCTGTCAAACAATGTGGATGCCACATTTCATCTGACAGCCTTGTGCTGTCCGTCAGGTGAAAAGCAGTTGCATTCATTGCTCCAAATGCCAGCGGCCACAGCCAAGCAAATTGTGCACATTCGTATTGCTACCATATGGCAAAACAAGTAACTGCGTAATGCCCTACAGCTTTGTGAATGATAATCCAAAAGTTTACACTGTCAGCTCTTGTCACAATCCTTTTCTGTACAAACTGCAAATTGAGCTTGCAATCTCGACGGCCTTTGGAAAGTCTGTTAGTGAGGAATATGAATCTGGACAGCCTATATACAAGCCTCTCAGTGAAGTAACGTGCATCATGCTCATATATTCGTTGGTCTCAGCTTGTCTCAGTGATACCTTTGGGAAAGAACCCACCAGGGGTGGTTGCTGAGCCCAAATAAACAATGGCCAAAATCTCATCAAAGGTGCGTGAAAAGGCAATATTGTAAGGACCAGAAGGAACAATGGTCTCAATATTGTTGGATCCATTGAAAGTGTAAAGACCTTCATCAGCAACGTTGGGAGGCGTAGTGTTGCTTGCTGCTGCACTGATGTTGCCCCTCAGGGATGAAATTGCATCTGTAGCTTGTCCAACGGTCACTCCATATCCAGTGGCATTGCTGTAGCTGTCAAACAAAGTCTTGCGGATCTGCAGTAAGACCATGAGCTTAGCAAATTGCGGCTGACTGCTTCCACATTTCATCAAGACACAGGTGCACTCAGATCTCAAACAAGCGTGGATTGCATCCATGCATCAAGGCGAATCCACAGAGCACATGCAGAAATGTGGCTGTCACTGATTGTGCTTCAAGTTGAGCTATGCCATCAGCTGCAGCAGCAGGAGCATCTTCCTCAAGCATTGTAGCATTAGGGCATAGCACATGGATGCATTAATGCATGCTAGGCAACTCACTGTAGAGAGAACATGTGTGCAGAGGCTCAGGCCTTTAGACACTTTCAGAGAGCATCTAAGCAGGAAAACAGCACTCACAGTTCCTGCTTGGTATGCCTCTACAAGGCCAATGCCAATAGCTGGTGCAAGCAGAGCTTTTGATGAAATCAGAGGAGCAGCTCCGTTGTAGGCTGACACCCCAACATCTTCAAAGGCAAAAGCAGAAAGAAGGCCAGTGATGTCATTGGCATAGTAGGTGAATGTAGGGCTGAGGGTGCGACCAAAAACAGCATTGGCAGCAGCAGTAATGGCTGTGAGGTTGATCTGAGGCTGCGCAACTGCTGCTGGTCCTGCAGAAGCATGTCCATGTCCATGTCCATGTACAAGGACAAGATGCCAATTACAATGAGACATCAGGGCATGAGTTCAATGAAATGAATGCGCAACAGTCTGTAGCGGCGGCTGGCCAGCTGCAGCGCATGGCCCAGGATGATTGATTGATTGATTGATTGATACCTGTGCCCGCGTGAACGCCAGGTAGTTAACAGGTATGCCTCACCCTGTTTCTGTAGGCCATACAGCAGACCCAGGATGAGTCATGCAGCAAGAGGAATGCTGCTGGCGGCTTTGATTATAAGGGAACACTCCAATATACATCCAATATGTTATGGTGTACATGCTGCTTCCCAGGGGTTGCCTAGCTTATTACAGCATGAATCTGGATTGTTGGTCTCATATAAATGTACGGTCTGAGTGCTGTGAGTGCTGTAGCTGACCAAAAGTATTGCGTGTACACAGCCAAAACATACCAAGGTACTCCTGAATGGCGCGCACATGAGTTTGCTCATGACCAGCAAACTCCCCAAATAGATTTTGCACAGCTGCTGAGTAATTCCCCTGGATGCAGCCAGCTGGTGCTGGACCACCATTTGTGTTGTTGATTGGTGTGCCAAAAGCAGCACAATTGTAAAAATTTGCCTGCAAGCCGCATGAGCACTGTATTCAGTAAGGGGCTGCAACCCTAGCCTTGTTGTTGCACAACAGCAGCTCAGCAATGAGCATGCACAAAGGCATTTCGACCAACCCAAAAAGCTTGACTTTTTGTGGATTTCATGATGCTGTCCCTCATCTCAAATCAAATACTTTATGTGTGAGTGACACTTAGTGACACAGCAGTGGCAGTCAGCTTGTGGACTTGCAAAATGTTATCCTTGCATGCATTATGTGAGTGACACAGAAGCCAGCCTTGCAGCCAAGTTACCTCAAGATACTCCATATTCAGCGCGAGGTTGTAAACGTCGGCGTCCGTGAGTCCTTGTGCAGCTGCATGCAAGCGCATACCGAAGAAAGTGGTTGCGACCACAGACAAGCGGACCTGCATACACACGCAACTTTGGGGGTCTAATGTCTGCAGCTCAGATGGCAGAAAGGTGGCGCATCGCGTCGGCAACACAGTTGCAAAGACCGGAGCCTCTTTCCGATCATTTGTGGCGATTCAGCTGCACTGGACTCGATCACGGCGCGTGTGCAACATAATTCAAGCGAACATATTGCTAGCACCACAACGCTATGTCGCACTAGCCAAAGGGTTGCGCAGGATGACAAGCAGCAGCGAGCCGTGACCAAGAAGGCGTTGCAGTCACCGTCTGCAGTGCCATGTCGAGGTACTGCCGACGCGGTTGACGCGTTACTTCTCACTGCCCGCACTTGGTTCACCGAGCAGTTAGCCAACGCCTCACAAGGATGTAGTGATCTCGATCGAGGACCCTTGTGTTTGACCTGATTGCAACCTCGCGGGTTGATATACTAAATTTTCTAACGTTAGCAGCACATGTTGGAGGCGGCCGACTGGTGGCAGTAGTTTGCGAGCACACAAGGCCTGAACACGTGCGGATGATGCCCGAGGAAACCAGGCGAAGTGCCGATTCAGACAACGTCATCACGGCTACCTGTCTTCGCTTATCTTCTTGAGGTCTTGCTTCTGCGCGTATCTCAAACTGAGCTTGTTTACATGTCGAGTGCTCAGGAAAAAGGCCATACAAGGTAAGTGCAGGATATTTTGTTGCATCGTCGTATTCGGTCACAATCAGAGTTTATCCTCTAAGCACTGCCTTCAGCCACCTGGTAGCATCGATGTTGAACAGACTTCAGGCAAAGAGTGTCGGTTGTGGTAACGTATCCGACTGACGACCCGCCGGTGCTGCAAGCGCCCAAAAAATTCATAACTGCGCTATCAGGCACTGACGTTGCACGCTAGCGCTTTCGCACGCGTGCAAGGTGACCCAAGACTTAGCAGTTCACACCGAAGCAAGCAGAGCTCAGGCACCTCACAGCGTGACGGACGTCGAAAATGGTGGACTCACGCCAAAGCAGCGTCATGATCAGCCGAGGTTTTTGTTCTCGGGGCTGCGATGGTTCAACACTTATCGGCGCCTATGCGTGGCTGCTTTGGCCTTCAATCTGGCCCTAATGCTTTGTGCAGCGTTGGGCAGATTCTCCACAGGTATTGCTCGCCTCTAATCTCGGACGATTTTCCTGACACGTAGTGTCCTTGCAGCTGCAGGTTGCACCAGCAACTACCTTGGCAGATGGTTGCAAATGGTCGTAACTGTTTGCAAACTTCCCAGCTTGCTCCAGCCTGCACGCGCACCTTGATCCTTGAACTTGTATTCAAATCGCATGCTATGTCAAAGCATTAGCAGGCTCACACAACTATTGCATTGCAGGCAGCACCCATGCAGTCCTGTTTGCGGTTGGCAACATTCTGGTGGCTGTCCTTTTCCGCAATGAAGTCTTCCTCTTTGGCTTATACTGGTGCACAGTCAATGGCTGTTTGTTCTTCCACATGCCTTTGAGGGTCAGAAAATGTGCCACTGACTTGCTGCTGCACATTGGTGGACTGCACAGCGGTTGTGGAGTGTCATCTCTCATGTGGTTGGGCTTGACAATGGCTCACCTGCAGCAGCATTTGCACTTAAAGATCACAACTGCCACAGTTGTCAGCATAGGCTGGGTCGTCATGGGTCTGTTGCTATTAACATGCCTTGCAGCGTTTCCTGTACTCAGGTGGTTCTTGCACAATGTTTTTGAGCGGACGCATCGTTTTGCTGGTTGGTCAGCCCTAGCATTGCTCTGGGTCTTTGTCATTTTGGCTGATGCCTATGACCCATTGACAGGTGAGTATGACCCTCACCAGGTCGTCAATAAGTCAGAGCTGTGGATCATTTTGGTCATCACCTTGCTGATTATTGCACCTTGGCTATCTGTGCGAAGAGTCCCAGTCAAAGCAATCACCCCAAGCAAAAGCAACACCGTCCTGGAAATCTCTGGTGGCATTGCTGATGGCATGTTGGGCAGAATCAGTAGGCAGCCATTATTGGAATGGCATGCCTTTGGCATTATGTCTGCAGGTCCAGCCAGTAATAGTCACAGTATGCTGATTGTGGCTAGGGGCGATTTCACATGCGGCTTGGTCACAGACCCGCCCAGCTTTTTATGGGTTCGCTGCTTTCGCTTTGCTGGGCTGCCCTTCTGTGTAAGAATGTACAAGTCTGTAGTAGCTGTTGCCACTGGAGCTGGCATAGGTGTTGTTTTGTCTTCCATGGTTCAGTTAGATCCAAACGCCATTCATTTTCATTTCATTTGGGTAGCAAAAGACATTCCTGCAACGTATGGCAATGAAGTTTTGTCCTTGGTTGCGCTTATAGCGCCACAAAATTTGACTGTGATTGATACCGCAGCTGAAGCTCGGCCAGACTTAGCTAATTTGGTATGTATGAAGGCTAAATCTATGTCTGCAGAAGCTGTTTTCATCACCAGCAATCCTAAAGTCACTCATCAGGTGCAGAGACAGTGTATGCACGAAGGAATTGCAGCCTTTGGCCCAATCTGGGATTCTTGAAATGCTTCACCTTTCAGCCTGTGTAGAGCTTAGTCTCTACCTGGATCATTCATCTGGATTTGCGCTTTTTTCAACCTTTTTTCAATATTTTGTTGCAGCTCCCAGATCGAGCGCAAGATGTCTTGCAAGCAATGGCTGAACAGCACCAACAGACACTGCGCAATGAACTCATATCTGACACTCAGTCCTCCACTAGCCTTGACTTTTCATTGCAATAACTTTTGATTGGGTGGGATCCATGCGGTTTGACTTTTGAATCAAGGTAGTCCTTGCTTCAGCTTCTTACTTTTGCTTATACTCTTCAACGAGACAAGGATACTTGTTGATAGCACGTTGTATGCAAAAATTGTAAGTTTCAGCTTGTTGGAAAGCTTCATTTTCTGAATTATTTTCCAAACCTGTTTTGACCCCTTTTCAGGACCTTTCACAGTCTGTTCTTGGCCAACTGCTTCTCCAATACAACAGCAAGGCTTCAAGGCAGCACTGCTCGCAGTTCCTGCCTTACAGCCTGATCTACGCATCATTCTGTCAATCAGGAATACTGAAACCTGTTCATTTTGCACGCAGCATGTGTGAAGCCATTATAAACTCAACCCCTGACACAGCAAAGGAGCTAGCAACAACTGGGTGTATTGACATTTGAGGACGTCAGCAAACCTACACGTAACGAAATGAGCGGGGGTGAATGATTGTGATGAAACACACACGCAGCAACACCGTGGAGAAATACTGCTGTAGCTTGCAAAAATCATCCGCCCCACAAACAACACACAAAGCTTTCTGGATCAGCCTTGCTGGCTCTCATTTGCCAATGTATCAGCTAAAACTTGAACTGCAATATATCATCCCTGCAAATGACTGTTGTACAGGTGTCACATTTGCATGCTGCTGTCACGTCTGCGCTGATGCCTCTGAGTTCTGAGTGCTGAATCGTGTTGTCTGAGTTGACACGGGGGAGTCATCGAGCTCTTCGACTTTGCCGCTGTCAGATAAGAACAGCTGAGCCATTCTTTCCATTGCTTCACACACTTCAGCTGCTTCCTCGTCCTCATACCTGTAACAGTCACATGCACAATGTTATGTATGTTCCATTTTGCACACTCCAAAGAAAGAGTCATGAACTGTGGTGCACTGTAAAACACTTGGTTGAAAATGGTGGCAGCAACAAGGTGATGTTACTGCAGTTGGCTGATTATGAGCCTCACTTGACTTAACACTTGACTTCTCTTTCTTTTTCTTTTCTTTCTTTTCCTTTTCCTTTTTTTTTCCTTTTCTTAATTGCAGGAGCAAATGTATGGCAAAACACATTGTTGCCAGCACAATAGCTGTCTTGCTGATGAGCAACATGCAGCAACTGTTTACAAATGACGCACACCAACTATTGGCAACATCCTTCTTGTTTGCACTCAAACGGTGAGAATGCTGAAGTGCACATGAGCAGAATGTGCTGTAGTGTCTTCAGGCAAGGAATTGTGTATATGCATCTCAATGTGCAATGGGTCGTGTACATAAATTTCAGTGTCTGTGCTGTGTCAGATGTACACTCTTCAATATCCCCGACCGTGCAGTGTATTTGCAGTGCAGGGCGATCACTAATGCATTGAAGCAAGGTGTCGAGTTCTGTGAGGTAGGCAAAAGGGAGCAAGGAAAAAGCATCTTGCACAGCAGAACACACCCGGTCTTCAAGGTGGTGGGTGCTTGCAGCTCCCAAAGCACTGTGCGCCCCTCCTCGATCTCAGCCTGCCACACAGCAACATTCCCTCAATCACTCATTTCTGGTTTGTATCTTACCACAGCATTCCCTCAGTCATTCATTTCTTTGACATTCTTGCTTTCCTTGAATGAAAGTGCATTCCAGCCAGATTGCAATCGGCCATCCCCTCAATCATATTGTTCCTTTGAGTTTGAAGGTGCACTGCAGCCAGATTGCAACCAGCCAAAGCCTTATGCGTTGAGTCAACGCAATCGCTTAAGCTATACAATCTGTGAGCGTTGCTTTCAGAAAACACATCACACAGCTTGCTATTTGATCAAAGGAAGGAACCTGACTCAGCATGGAGTATGAGGCCTGCAGATGTGCCTTTGACTCTTGTGGCTCCACGCAGAGCAGAACAGCAGCAACAAAAGTAGCATCAGCACCAGAAGGAATATGGCATGCCAACAGCGTGTCTCCGGTACTTTTTGCTTGCATACCAGCATGAAGGTGCGCTTCTGGCATTGCAAATATGCACAATAGCCAGCACAAAGGTAGCAGCAGCAGCAGCAGCAGCAGCAGCAGGACGACCACTACCAACCAAGTCAACAGCAAGCCGTGCTGAAAGCATACCAGCATGAGGATGGCCTCTGCAAGGGCTGTGCGCACAGCATCGTCAACTTCCTTGGATTGGCCAACTCCGCAAAGCTGACTCAGCACCTGCTCAAGCTGATCCTTCTTCCCCAGAATCTGCTGCAAGGTGCCATCTTGCTGCAACAAAACATCAAAAGCTGTCAGTAAAGTGTTGCAGTTCTTCAAGTCCTAGCAGCTGCCCAAGCTGAGCCTTCTGCCCCAAAGTCTGCTGCAACGTGCTGTAATACTGCAGCAGCAAACACAAGATATCGCAAACTAGTTGCTTTGTGATAGTGCTCAGCAGGACTTCATCTCTGCTGCACATTGACATCTGCTGCAACATTTTCAATTCTAGCAAGACTTCACCTCTGTGGGTAATTGCTATATGGCATGACACTTCAAACAAGGCAAAAAACGCACGCACGCGCGCACGCACGCGCACACACACACACACACACAGCAGCGACAACAAGTCAGCAGTTTCAGCACTGAAGAACAACCGTCAAGACAGCAGACCGATACAGCGCTCTCAGCACATTTGTGGACTTCAGCTCAGCCCAAGTTGCATCAGATGCAACCAAACAGACATTGATGGGCATAAAAGAAAATACAACGAAGCAAGCAGCTTTAGTATGTTCTGCATCTTAGCAGGATCTCCTGAAGGCAGGCCAAGCACCCTTGTTTTGAGGCCAAATTGCAGTGCTTGTGTGATTGCAAATTGAAGGCGCTGGCAGTTGTGCAGGAAAGGAAGCAATTCCACACTGATGAGCAGACAGCTTTGTTGTGGGATAACAGAAAGGTACCCCAGCGCTAAAGCAGCAATTCCTGAAGGCAGCTGAGCAGCCTTGTCTTCTGATCACACCAGCAATGCTGCACCGATGTGTGCATAAATTTATGATCGCTCAAGCAGCAATTTTTGATACGTGGACTATTGTCATGCATGATGCAGCAAGTCAAGAGTGTAGCAGAGCTACAGCGCAACTGTCTCAGGTGAAAGCTCAGGTACCATAGCAAATTTCAGAAGGCAGCCGAGCAGCCTTGTCTTCTGAGCAAGTTTGCAGACTTGAGCTGATGTTTGGATTGATGTCTTGGCGCTAAAGCAGTAGGATTTGATGCGTGAGAACTCAGAGTCATGGAGCAACTGAAAAGTACCTCAGCAGTGAAACAGCAATTCCTGAAGGCAGCTGAGCAGCCTTGTCTCCTCAGCAAGTTTGTAGACCTGAGCTGTGCCACGAGAGCTTCTATGAACCCTCTGCCAGGCTCTAGAAGCATTGCTCTGCCTGGCTTGAGCCGTGTGACATTTGTCAGGATTGCTGCTATGTGTTCGTACTTGTCGGGCTGTTCTGGCTTTGTACCACGCATGAACAGCTTCAACAAAACTGCCCTGCAGCATAGTCTTGTACACATCATGTATAGGGCTACAGGGAAGGCAAGACCAACCAGGCATTGGAATCCAGAAACAACAGCTTGCCTCAAGTTTTCTGCTTTTGCTGTTTGTTTCATGCTTGTCGGTGGGCAAAGATGCTTGTGTGAGAAATGATGGTGGGTGACACATAAGCTTAGATGATATGGTGAGGCAACGTCGCTGATGAGAATATGCTGTTTGCAAATCAGGGTCTAGCGGTCAACACAGCTTCTTCAAACTGATGACATGCCCACATGCATCATACAGCCATCAAAGGTATATTGTTCCAAGGTACCACAGACACTGCTGTAAAGCTGCAAGCGCTGTGTGGGCATGTGAAGGTAGAACAATGACACCGCAAATTCATTTCTGCTCAATTATGCATGGACTCAAATGTGCTTGCTGATACGTCATACCAGTCACAACATGTCCAGCTGAAATGCGTGCAGCATTCAAAGATTAAACGCGTACACATACAACCCTGGACGTTACAAGCAATACAAAAGCTGCATCAATATGAGCAAAGCGTGAAATTCACACATGGGCACCACCTGGTAGCAGTAGAAACCAAAAGCAAACAAGAAAGCCTGCTCGTCTTGGCGTCAATCAGAGAAAACCCAATCAATACAACATGCTTCCCCATAGATTCAAATTGGGGGCCATACGGGGTTGGGGGCAAAGCTGATGGCAGTACCTACATGTTGAAGCCTTCTCGTATTCCTTGGCCCAGCTGTAACAACTGCTGAGATCCTTGCTCCAGGGTTGTCACATTTGCCAAAAGCATCATCAGCAGGTCATCATGCTGACACGCGCCGTCCATGATGTAGTCAACAGCTCTTGCTATGATGTTCAGGTCAATCAATTGCTGCATGACTGCAGTATCCTGTAACAATCAGGTCAAATTGCACAAGTTAGGTACTGCCCTGCATAGCTGTTATATCTTGGGCAAAGGAGTGTCAACAGACATCGACCATTGCCACATTCAAGGCATATGGAAGGGCCGCAGCAATTTGTTACAGGTCAAAAGCATTGTCCTTTCACAGCTTGTGGACCACAGAGTCGATGTCGACATATCCTACCTGACATAGGTTCACAATTGAGGTGATGGCTGACTTCTGGATTTTGTCCTGGTCAGAAATTAGTTTTAACAGCTCTGGCAGCAGTTGCTGAGACCGCTGTGTCAGTTTCGTTACGCCGCTGGGGTCGCCTGTCAAGCCTTTGACCAGATCTGCTGCCATTTGCCGGACCTGCACCAATCTCGCAACATTGTAGCACGCTGTTGCCACGTTTCGTAGCGCGCAAGCTCAGACAAATCTGCAAGAAAGCAGCGCACTCGCCTCTGGCCGGTCATTTCTGAGGAAGCTGAGCAGCTCGTCAACGCCGTCGTCTGCCGTCATTATGTAATAGCAGCAGGGCCCGCAGGGTTGAACGCTGTCGCCTGTCCGCTGGCAACATGCAACGTTCAGGTTTGTGTCTCCGCAAGCGTCTCCGAAACGCCAGCCCTAGCATGAAACCCTAACAGCCTATCCTTCGCACTGCACAGCCTTGCACAGAGTTGCCCCTCTTGTTTCTGCCAGGACGGCAAGGATGGCAGCTTTCGGCTGCCTGCAGCACGCGCCATGCGTGACGCGCGCTCAAGGTGCACATTGCCATGCAAGCAGATCAGCGTCAGCCCTCCTACTGCCAGCCCCTTTCACGCATAGACAGCCAGCTCACACAGCATTCGTACAGCCGCGCAGGTGCTGTATAGCCCAAGCAGCAGCATCGACATGGGACATTCCCAGCGTAGCCGAAGAAAGCACTCATAATCCCGCGCCAGCTTCAGCGCCACCTCAGGGTCAGCCAGTAGGAAGGAAAAAGTCTCGCAGGTTCACAGATATGAAGAGCAGAGTCCCGCTCAAAGTCGTGCACAGCCCTCCCCTTGAAGCTATCAACTACGCACTTGGCACAGCGTCGTTGAAGTTCACAGAAACGTGTGAAGTACATATCAAACTGAACATACAGACCAAATACGCTGATCAGCAGCTTCGAGCCACAGTCAACTTGCCTAAGGGCACAGGCAAGGAGCTCAAAGTAGCGGTTTTGTGTCAAGGAGACAATGTTGGCATTGCCAAGAGCGCTGGGGCAGACCACGTCGGTGGCGAGGATCTCATAGAAGAGATGAGCGGTGGCATGCTTGACTTTGACAAGCTTGTTGCCACCCCTGACATGATGCCTAAGGTTGCAAAGCTTGGGCGATTACTTGGTCCCAGGGGTCTCATGCCCAACCCCAAAGCCGGGACAGTCACAGCAGATGTAGCTGCGGTAAATGCGCCATCTCAGCCTGTCTTATGTGGCTCAAACACAATGCCATTTTGTTCCTGTCCTATTAGTGCAGCATTGGCTAACTGCATTGCAATTTTGAGTCATTACACTTCTCCCTCATATGACACTAGTATTGACACCTGAAGCTGCAATGGCACACATTCACATCTGGTTGCATTGTGTTGTTTGGCCAGTGCTCTGCGCTGCAACAGTCATCGGCCAGTGCTCTGCGCTGCAACAGTCATCGGCCAGTGCTCTGCGCTGCAACAGTCATCGGCACTTCAGCAGCTGATCGACGCAACGCCACAAACACAAACAGTTGCAACTCAGCGTTCTACTCAGCATCATGCACCTCTTCTTTGGCTAACTGTTATGTGCATGGTCAACATGACACACATGCGATGTCCTCGTATCCTGCTGCGATAACAGCCTGACGCACCAGAATCTGTGCCACACACATAGCGATATGCGCCAGAAAGTGTAATTTGTCATCATGGTCATCATCACATACTGCAGATTATGAGGCTGAAATGAGAATGTGTGCAGGCTCGCAATCTGCTGTGCTTTGCCAAGTCACAGCTGCAAAGCTTTGCTTCCTGCTCCTATGACACAGTACATTGGTTGACTGGAGCAAATTGTCTGCTGGCCCACCAATTATGTGCATTTGGAGAACATGCCAGCTGCAACATCTGCATTCCTGCTACGTTGTTTAGGCAGCATGACAAAAATTGGAACAATTATACGCAGGCAGTGAAGGACTTCAAAGGAGGCAAAGTAGAATACAGAGCAGACAAGGGCGGTAATGTCCACGTGGCCTTTGGCAGAGCAGACTTCAAGCCAGAGGACTTGATGATCAACCTCAAGGCCGTGCAGGTAATTGACTTTTTGCAGATGTCTGTACATGCAGACAAGCTGTCAGTAGGCAACTGTGATGAGATCTGCATTGAGCAGTTGCTTTGACACTGCCCTCCTGCAGCAGCCATTCATGCACACGACCTGTCAGACGCTGTTGTCAAATCACAAATTTGGCAGACGGCGTGACGCTGCTGCTTGACTCTCTGCTTACTTTTGCAGCAGTCAGTCTTGCAAACAATCTGTCAGGTGCTGTTGTTGAGTCACACATCAAGCAATTAATATGACGCTGTTGCCTGACAACATGTCAGGTGGCTATGCATTGAATAGGTGGCAGAGTGCTGCTTGTCATTCTGCTGACTTTCTGCAGCAGCCGTTCATGCACACAGGCTTTTGTTGAGTTATGCATTGAGCCGTCAATGTGATTTTGCTGCTGGTTACTCTGCTGAATTTTTGAAGGAGGTGATCAATGCAAACAATCTATCAGGCGCTGTGGTTGATTTCTGCATTGAACAGGTACAACGCTGCTGCTTGACATCTGCTTGACGCTGTACAGGAGTCTATTGATGCCAACAAGCCATCAGGAGCCAAGGGCGTCTTCTGGAAAACAGTTACAGTATGCACAACTATGGGACCTGGCGTTAGGGTCAGCTACCCTGCTCTACGAGACTATGCCACTGCCGAGGAGTGATCTCTCATCTTCTTTGGTTCCAACAACTGACTACATCAATCACCTTCACAAAGCAGCAAAATTGCCAATTGCAACCCTGTTCATCTGATTTCAATTGCCTCATGCGCTTCCTCCAGTTTTGAGCCCTAGACTTCACTTCACAACTGAGTAGAGCTCTTCCGAAGCTTCACGAGATTTGCAAAATGAACCTGTGTACATGATTGCTGACACTCCTTTTGTTGATTTGCTGTTCTGATTGCATGGACAATATAATTCAGCAGCACTTCCAACCTCACGTTTGGCTGTGTAGCATCACATTGTGGCTGTAAACGAGTGCACTGCAGCAATGCACTAGGTGGAACACGCATGCAAAGTGGCAAACAGTCACAAGCATGTCACGCTGGTCAGCACTGCAGCAACTGATGGCGTTCAAGAGTGCGATTGTGATGAAAGCTAGCGACCATGAAGCAGTGACTGACTCAAATGCCACAAGATGGGTGTGCAAATAGTTGAACATTCGAGCATACAGAATGCTATCTGTCGTCCTGCAAAGCTACATCACTCCATCCTTTCAGCAGCTTGAACTGCTTTTTGCGCTCCTCAGGACTTTGACTACTAGGGCCAGCACTGCCTGTTGGTCGAACTTCCTCAACGTCTAACGCTGTGTCAGCACCTAAAAACTCATCTGTCGTCTGCCGCTGAAGCACCTGCTTTTTGCTCTTTGATTTGTCATTGACCTGAGCGTGGCCTGGAGCATCTAATCGGACATCAGCTGATGACAACTCAATACCTTCCTGCATCAGCACCAGCAATTGCTTAGCATCAGATTGAAGCATACGTTTTGTTGGCCATTTGTGGCACCCCAAAGCCAATTTGCCTTGATCAGGTGCACATGTAAGGAATGCGAGATTCAGCAAAATCAAGCAAAATCATACCTAGGGTATGCGCAACGCATAAGGGGTGCAAACAATCAGCTTAGAGAGCCAGTTGATGCTGAGCTGCAGCGTGCAAGCCAAAGCGCATGCTTCTCAACCAGCATGGTGCTTTGCTACACAGCCAAACCAAGGCATAAATTGCACACATGCACTGAACAGACAAGCAAGGCACAAGCTAATCTGCTGGGCATGATCAGGACCACAGTTTGCCAACACGTTTGTTGCACATACAGCCTGCAGGCAGCAATGACATCTTATGCAGCTTCTGACTGCAGTGCACATCTATCATGGCACTGAGCAGAGACATGACTGCAGTGAGCCACCATACTCTCTGAATAGTCAACGATACTCTACAAACTCAAGCCCATGTATGGCGCGTTTCACGCTCATACTGTATCTCAGTAATGCATACTGTGAAACATCTGCTTAGGGCGTAACACAGATTATGCATTTTTCATTACTCACCTCATCTTCTTCAAGGGGTCCTGTTCGGAACTCGTCATCAACATCACTGAAGGTGTTGGCCCGATACAACTCATCATCACGAGCATGTCTTTGCATCGTCGCTTCGTCTTGATCTGACATCGTCTGCCTCATACCATCATCTCGGTGGACACCCAATTCCATGTTCGCTAACAAATTTGCATTGTCATGGAACTTGTTTGGCTGCTCTTCTGGCAGTACAAACACCTCCTTGGTTCGCACAGTCTTGGGTGCATTCCTTGCACCGCTGTTGCTGTACAGCACGTAGCTGTGGTAGGTGGGCGCAAACTGATGTACTGTGTCTGAGACCACGTCATTGATGTTCATAGCATGCCGTATGTTGCTCACGCCTAGTCCTCCAATGTCACCTGAAAACAGCGCATTGTCATCATCGCTTCAGCATCACGACATCATTGCAAGGACCACTCACCCAGGCCCTGGGTATGGGTCAGGGACCACTCACAGGCAGATCTTGCTGTGTAATATTTACACATGCGCCTCTCATGATCATCAACATCCATAGCAGACTATGAACAGAATCGACTTGACACAATAAGTTGTTGCCCTTATAACTGAGCCATGTTAGATCCAATGCTTATATTATAGCTATTCCTGAGAATGCCAACGGCACCATACAATGCTTATTTGCCGTAGGCATTGCTGTACAAACAGCAAACAAGAGATCATGCCAAGCAGGATTACCCAATGCCATGCAGCACACTGAAGTATGATGCTTTTGGCAAATCAGCGTGCACACACCCACAAGGACTGCTTGTGTGTATAGGATTGTTGCATACACATTCTGACAGCAGGGAGTCGTCTCTTCCCCCATTTCTTCTCAGATTGACCAGCATTTGTATAGCAGCGTTACCTGAGGCTTTGTAGTCTGTGTAAGGGAAAGCCCACAGCATGAAGATGGAGGCGGGCAGCATCTCGCAAGCAATCAGGAAGTTCTGCAGATTTTTGCTGTCCTCTGTGGAAGTGATGACGCCTGCTCCAGACAAAATTGAGATGAACAGACTCTGCACAACGCAGAACAAGTCAGTGATGATGCTTGCACCCGAGAAAATGGTGATGCATGAAGCTTTGCTGTCCTGTGTGGAAGCGGTGCCTGACAATATTGAGATGAACAGACTCTGCGCAGCACAGAAGTGCTGTGATGAAAAGACTGCGCCAGTTGACTGTGCTTAAAACAGTTGTGGTGCACAAAAACATATGACAAGACTGTGCACAATAAACAATTGGAGGAGAAACAAAATGAGTGCTGCTTGGCCCCTCAGATGATTCACATTGACACCATGGAAATACAGTCCCCTCACATCACAAACAATTTGCTACAGCCAAGGGTAGTTGGTGACAGCTTCACCAAACAACAGTCTCCAAGTCATGACAGCGCTAGTGCAAGAGCAGATTATGTTTGACTCAGACAGTACTTGACAACACAATGACATTGGGGACCAACATCTCATCCTATCTCACCTGCCAGAAAGTCATGAAAATGACGGACTTGACCAGGACAAACTTGAGGAGGGGGTTGTAGGGCGCCAGCAGGTCATGCGCCCCCAAGTAGAACAGCAGCAGGGCGTACAGCGCCACTGTGTAGGTGATGTTGTACACAATAGTGATCCACAAATACCTGCACAGTGTTGACACAGGTCATGTCAGATGCAGCGTGACAGCAAATGTGTTGTTTCATAGTAGAACAGTAGCAGCAGAGCATACAACGCAACTGTGCAGGTGATGTTGTACACAATAGTGATCCACAAGTACCTGCAAAGCATTGGCACAGCTCAAGTACAGTACAGAATACCCGGTGTTTTCAGGCTCAGTGTTGGTGAGTTGGCAGAGTATGGTCATATGAAAAGAACAGCAGCAAAGCATACAGCGCCACTGTGTAGGTGATGTTGTAGACAATAGTGATCCACAGGTACCTGCGAAGCATTGGCACAGCTCAGGTCCAGTGCAAAGTACCTGAAATTGTCAGGCTCAGTGTTGGTGACTTGGCAGAGTATGGTTACGTGAGTTTGAAGGCAGCAGAGCATACAGCGCCAATGTGTAGGTGATGTTGTACACAATAGTGATCCACAGGTACCTGCAAAGCATTGGCACAGCTCAGGTCCAGTACAAAATACCCGGCATTTCCAGGCTCAGTGTTGGTGAGTTGGCAGAGTATGGTCATATGAAAAGAACAGCAGCAAAGCATACAGCGCCACTGTGTAGGTGATGTTGTACACAATAGTAAACCACAAGTACCTGCAAAGCAATCATACAGGTTGTACAACACCATGTAGCAGCAGCAGAGCATACAATGCAATTCTGTACGTGATGTTGTACACAATCAAGATCTGCAAGTACCTGCAAAGCAATGTATAGCGCTGTTGTAGTGCAAAGCATCCATACTGATCAGACTGAGTGCTGGCAAGGTGGCAAATCATTGTTATGTTGGTAGAACCGCAGCTGAGTATACAGCGCCACTGCATACGTCATGTTGTACGTTGCTGCTGTGACAAAGCATTGCAAGCGCAACTGCAGCAGGCACAGTGCAGTGTGTACAGCTGACATCACACATTATCCATTTGCATGTCTTGTTTAACATGTCTGCAGCATCCTGCTTGTACACCCTGCTTAACTGGAGAAGAGACAATGATACTTAAACAGCAAAAAGAGTGTGTGGAACATTCCATGCCCATCAGCTTCCGTCTCACAGTGAGAGCTTGTTGGCGCTGCGAGGTAGGAGCCTGCTTGTAAGTCATTCTCGATGCACATTTAGGTCGTTCTAGAACCTGTTGCTCTGACCAACCAGAACCAGTCAGAGGCATCATGACTGACCTGTTCTTACCCAAATGAACATGTTGAAAACTACCACAAACATGGCGTATGAGATAATCAAGCTGAGCTGCCGAAGTGAGATTACATCAAGGCTAACCCAGTGTCTTATGCTTTATTGGGTCACATTCCGCTGCAGTGCTCTCTAGCTGCTGTTGATGCTAAGCTGATCAAAGCTGTGACAGCCAAGCCAACTCTTCACCAGCAACAAGTGCACCTCCTTCACAGTCAAAGCTGGGCTGCTACAAGTATCCATGTCAAGCTGCGACAATGAGGCTTGCTGCTACTGAGCTCAACTGTCACAGCAAACACTACAAAGCTAAGCTGTCACAAGTTGCCGGTGTCAGCTTGCGTTGCCAATCACTTGCAAGCAACTGTTGCAAAGGCATGCAGCAGTGACATGAAACTGCGGCAACTTGCTGTTGGCAAGTTGTAGCAGCTCAGTCCCACGGCAGCATGCTGCGATTTGCTGTTGGCGAGTAATGGCAGCACATTCCTGCTACAGCGT
This sequence comes from Trebouxia sp. TZW2008, assembly GCA_002118135.1. NCBI lineage: Eukaryota > Viridiplantae > Chlorophyta > Trebouxiophyceae > Trebouxiales > Trebouxiaceae > Trebouxia > Trebouxia sp. TZW2008. Next base: position 233,479 of record BDIU01000135.1, read on the forward strand.
ACCACAAACAAACAGCTGTTGGCAGGCTCAGTTCAAGCACCTTCAGGACACCCTTTGAGCAGCATTGCTTGTGGCATGCTGCACTTGGGCTGTACTGCCAAAAGCCATGATTGCCAAGTTAAGCTAACAAGAAATGAGACGATGAGGCAAAGACTATGTGTTGCAGGGGCATCAGGCTGATCTTGCTGTTACCCAGTCAGGCTGTGTAGCTGCAGTACTGTTGGGCAGTACCCAGGCAAACAGCCAAGCTTGACACACGTCCTGCCAAGCAATGCCTTTTATGGCGTGCTATGATCGACTGCGCTGCATTGCTAGGATTGCTCAATTAGGCTGACACGTATGTGGTCGCCAAGCAGAGCTGTCAAGGAGCAGCTTTTGTGTCTGAGGGTGCTCATACTGATCTTGCTGCTGCCTGGCTAGGCTTTGCAGTTGCAGCACTGTTGACAACAATAAGGCTTGAACAAGCAAGCTTGACACAGTCCCTTTGAGGTGCACTGACAACAGCGAGCACTGCTGTGCTGATCCAAAAAGTTATGTGGCGAACAAGCAGACCCGCCAAGCGTGGTGATGCACCCCCAGGCAAGTCATGTTGAGCTTGCTGCAGTCTAGTGAGGCTGTGCAGTTGCAGCATTGCTGAGCACTACCAAGCCTGAACAGTCAAGCTTGACACAGTCCCTTGCAAACAGTGTCTTTTGCTGCGTGGTGTAATCAAATCGCGCTGCCAATTGCCAGGGTTGCTAGGGTAATTTGAAATGGGATGTGTTTGCTAGGGTAAGCTGAAATGGGATCTGGTTGCCAAGCAGAGCTGCTGAGGACAACCATATATCACGTGTGGACTCAACAGCCCTAGACTTTGCCGCAATGATTGTGGTGAATTGCTGTAAAGAGGTATGCTGAGCTGCCAATGTCTGACGGAACAAAGATCTGGCAAGGTCCAGGCTGATGCGCTGAGGACCCACAGTATAGTTTGATGCCAAGCTGGCTTGTGGTTGACTTGCTTGCCGGCACTTGCAATATCTTTGCAGGGTATAGGGGAGTACCTAATACCCAGACCAGCTACAACTCAAGTGTGCAAACGCGTCCCAAACGGGCTGGCCTGAAGCGCCTGCCGCTCTGAGCAATTGGAATGCTGGCTGTATTGGGATGCTGGCTGAGCTGGGTATTTCTGCTAGTAAAACAATGGCAGGCTGGTCCAGTGAAGCAACGGCAGGCTGGTGCCAAAGCATTGCCGGAGAGCTGGTCGTTGATGATCAGGATTGAGCGGAACATCAAAGGTCAGGCTGTCAAATTTGGCGCGCTGAACAGGATTGGCATGAAGCTGAACCACTAGATACTGTGCAGATGAAGCTGAGCTGCTGTTGGAACATTGCTGGAAAGTGTGCTTGACCTACATAACTTCAGCAGCTGCTACAGCAAGTCCACAGCTTCTGCTGCTGCTGTTGCATTGCTGTATGTATGTAAAGGCACAGCAATACAGCACCAAGCATATCAAGCTAGCTATTAAGCAACAGCAACAACTTTAAAGCTCATAGAAGCCTCAGGACTGTTTGATGCTTGCTTGCAGTTCCACAGCCGATGACATGCTAATCCTTGGGCATTGCTGTTCTGATGTCATACTCTCCCTAGCTGATGTCGCATGTTATGACTTTCACGTTGCGTATCAGCACAGACGCCGCACGTTCAAAGCCTTCTGAGGCATAGATGCAGTTAGCAGTTGAAATCGTGGCATGACTCACTTGTCTGAGTCACCTTTGATGTGCCTCCCTTGCGTATACAGCACCAGGGACATGTGTGTGACATGTTTGTGTGAGCTGCTGGGTTGTGGCAACTGTTTGAATATACTGGCATGACCCACCCATCTCTGACACCCCAATCTCAGTGTACTTCCCTTCAGTGCACAGCACCAGAGGCATGTGTTTAACATATGATTGAGATGCTGGGATGACTCACCCGTCTCTGACGTCCCAATCGACTTCTCTTGAGTGTACAGAACCAGAGGCATGCATGTGACAAGTCTAATGTTGGGATGTGATAAGTGCTTGATAAGCTGGCATGACTCGCCCGTCTCTGACGCCCCAGTCGCCTTCAGTGTACTTTCCTTGGGTCTATAGCACCAGAGGCATGCATGTGACAAGCAGTTTAGATGCTGCAATGCGACAAGTGCTTGATATGCTGGCATGACTCACCCGTCTCTGACGCCCCAGTCGCCTTCAGTGTACTTTCCTTGGGTGTAAAGCACCAGGATGATGATTGCCAGAATAGGCTTCAAAAGCACAAACTGCAGGGCGCCTTGTTTGCACTGGCGCACAAAGCGGCCGTTCACCATGAGGGGCGGGAGGCAACAGGTCATGTAGCTGCATGACGGCGTCAGGATGTAGCCGTTCATCTTCACCTCCACCGCTCCAGGGCCCCCCACATAAGCTAGACATAGCGACAGGAAATTGTAGATCACCCACGCTTCGTAACTGCAACAGGCAGACATCACTTGCTAGCTCATTGACAATAGAATGGTGACCAGTCATGCCTTGTCAGTGCATCAGGCAGACAGCCATCCACTTGACGGTCGACAGTCTGAACCCCAGATGGGAGGAAATCGGAAATCATGCCTCATAAGTATATCAGGCAGACAGCCACCAGCTCATTCAAGTAGAGGCTGAATCCCAGCAAAGACCTTGTGACTCTGACTGTGACGGCAACTTACTGTGACTGACTGACTGCGTGATAGCGAACGCAACTGCGGCTGTGATGTGACTGTGACTGTGACTGTGACTGTGACTGTGACTGTGACTGTGACTGTGACTGTGACTGTGACTGTGACTGTGACAGATGTATATTCTGTCCTGGCAAAAGATGATATGCTGTCATGGGGTCAAGCATGCTAACATGGCAAAAGATGAGCAGGCAGCATGATGCAAGCAGTGCATGTTTCATGTTGTATGAGTATGGTCTTTCCAGTGTGCAACAGCAGCAACAACACATGACGTATACACGAGCGTTCGCATACTGACAGGCCTTGTCTGCATGTGATTGACATCACAGAATCAAAACAGTGCCTCATGAAGGAAAGCGTTTGCCGGTGTGCTGTAAATACAGTGTGACCGCATAACTGATCAAGCAGCAAGCTTACCAGTCACGCACTGTGCCAAAGTAGACAGACTTGTTGCTCATGAGCAGAGATAGCCATGATGCTACTGAATAGACTGGAACAAGGAAGATGATGCGGACTATATATCTCTGCAGAAAGAAACAGGAGTTGAATCAAGCACCTGAAGCTTAAGTCCCCTCAACAGCAGATAAGACTTGCCTGATAGACAGGGCCATTGTAGTGACGCAGATGGCAGATGATCTGCAGAACAGACAGACGGCATGGTTCGGCACAAGGACAACCACTGAAGATGTGCAGTCAGAGTGAATGCAGCAAGTGCTCAACACACCTGATAGATTGCATAGCCCAAGGCGGCGAAGGCGCAAAGCCCTGCTATAACAGCAGGCCCAGCACCTCCAACCAAGGCCATAAGTCGCGAATAAAGTCGCTGTGCGTTGTGGTTGTACAACCAGTTTGTACGCGTTTACAGCAAAGCGCAAAGGCTCATGCAATGCCCCGGCCTTGACTAGGTGCTGGCTGCTTAAGCGAATGTATACAGGCTAAGAGCGCACGCAACAAAGCTTATGATCAGACAATAAATCAGTCGAGGCACCTCGCTCTGGCTACCAGCTAGCAGGGGGAGACAGTGTCATTAGTAAACCCAGCTATCTACCTGCATCAGGCAATGTAAGATGACGCGTGTCATCATTGTACATGGCTGCCGCAAGCTCTTGCGCTATTTTAGGCATGGCTTCAGTGCTCAAAATCCAGAGAAGCTCACTGTCGTCATGCCATAACCGCTGCATAGCAGCTTGCTGCATGCTGCTTTTCAATCATTTCTGCCATGTGCTCAATGTCGAGGTTGGCCTCGAAATTTTTGAGAAAGCTCATAGACATGAATTGGTGCCCAACTAAGGGGAAGCGCAATGTTGTTTGCATCTGCTGGTCACAGTCAAACGCAGCATGTAGCTCTGCAAGAGAGCTAAATAGCAACCCATCATGCATTTCTATGGGATGCTGGCCATGTTGAAGTCATGACTAAGCGCGATTGCTTGTGCAGAAAAGGCTGACGAGTGTCCAATTGGATTGATAGCGCTACTGTGGAACATGCATGGGGCTGAATTAGTAGGTTCTTGATTGATCAGTCCTGGCACCAATTTTACAAAATCGAATTGTCTGCAAACGCTGGACTGACTGACAATCAGTCACTTCTAGTCTTGCATCGCTTTGGCTGACCACCACACATGCGAGCATTGATCCAGCCGATGTCAGACGCCTTCCTGCGTGACCAATGCGCCGGTGAAGGAGCATGAGAAAGCCGTGTTCTGTTGAGGATCCCTTCAGCTGGTCCTTGAGAGTTACTGCAATCGACAGATGCTCCACCTTTGGCAACGCTGTGTATCTTTCGGAAGCCAAAAGAGCAGGACCAGACCGTAGTGAAGATGGTGGCGTTCGAATTATCACGTCAGGTCAAGGCAAATGGCAGCAGGTCATTCATGTGCCACTCACACCAAAGTATGACTTTCCCAGACATGTTTTAGGGTTGGTGTCTCGGCATGTCTCAGAACCTAGACATTATGACTATGAAGTAAAGGTGATTGCCAGTCAAGGTGCTGACTATACCCATTACACCTTGCATACCAGCAATTTGCTGGACAGATTGTCAAATGCTTTGACTTTCTTCTACTTCACAAACTTCAAGCCCAGAACAGATTTCTGAGTGGCGTCCACCTGCAACTGTATCATGTAGCATGTGCTCAAGCAGCAAATGTCTGAAAGCTGTGTAGCAGGGCTACGCCTGCCACAATACCGGGGCAGAATGTCATGGAGCCTGTGATGTGAAAGCAGAAGCACAGCAGATCTGAAACAAGCCAGCGAGCATTTGACAACCCCACAGGTTGAACCATGGCAGCCATTTGTTATGCCAATTTGACTTGCATCAGAGCCAATATAAGGCCCTCTCAGGAGCAGTGGCCACAAGCTAGCAAGCAGAACGCTTCTTGAGGAAGCTTCATTGAGGCAAAGTGCACATTCTTTCACACCGGCCTGCTGCCAGACACTCGCCTGCATTTGCTGTCCAGAAGCAGTAACATCTTTATCTGATGTTTGCTGCTCTTATAATTAGCTCCAACCTTATGTTTTTCAACATGTCTGTCAACAAGGCGCGCAGTGTTGAGCGCGATGTATTTTGCAAGCAAGAAGGGCTATTGTGGGCTGAACACTCAGCAAGCGGTTCAGACAATGCTGTCAAATACACATCGTTTAGCTTAGATTTGTCATGCACGCACTTAAGCTAGCAGATAAGGTTATTGGGCAAGCTGATTATTCTCCGCTGTTCAGCTATGGAGAAAGTGAAGAAAGTTGACTTAGACAGGCATGACAACTTGGCCTGCATGAGTGAAGCAGTCCAGGACTATTCTTTGCTGTTCATCTGTACACCTTGCAGAGCCCCATGCAACCTGAGTGTGCAACCAAAGCAGGAGAATGATTGCTCACCCTGCCCAAAGGGCTCTTGTGTCTTGAAGAGGAGCTGCTTGATCATGCACCTGCCACCATTGTGTCATTCAAAGTTTTGTGCTTACAGTCCTTGCTTGGCTACACAAGCCTGCTTCTGAATCAAGCAGTGTGCTATACGGGCTGGAGATACTTGTTAGTGATGAGCACAATCCTGCAGACAGGCTTGTTGCCAGTTGCTGCAATTGCAGAAGCGAGCTGGCTGCAGCTAAATACCACGCCATACATGACTCCAACTTCATTGGAACCAGTTGCAAAACAATAACAGGTGTGTTTATGCAATGCTGCTTTGCCATGACCGTCCTCGTATGTCAGCAGTATGATCATGGTATGAGGAGGCGACATGGCACTGAACTAGAGCTATGCATTTGTTTTGCATGGCTCGAGGCATGCTGCTCTGCCAACAAATGCGCCGATTGAGCTTTGAATATGCAGCTTGCAAGCTTTCTAAACAATTTGACTGGAAAAAGCACAGAAGCGCAGTGATAGAATGTCAAAGTCTTTTATTACAGCACTGGCATTGAACATGCACAGCATTTGTAGATTCAGCACTCACTGGGGTATGTACTTCGGAATTTACTACAACCTACAGAGTAACCACTCATGTCAAAGCTCATTGACTATGCCTTATGCTATAACACTGATACAGCATGTTTGGAGAAACAGCACAACCGAAACAACCTGCTGCAACACTGTACATCTAGTTTGTCATTCAGCTCATGGTCAACGCTACAGCCTGTCAGAAGACGCTAGTTCTCAGCATAACCAACCACCACCATTTAGGATTGTCAAACTCAAAAGGATCACAAGGAAAAAGGTCACAAGGGTTGGGATTGTAGGTCAGGCTAGGATTGAAAAGGGAGAACAGCAGAGGCATCTGAAGATGCTTGCCCTTTCTGAACTGCAGAGCTAGACGTCAAGCATTACTGCGCGCATAAACAATAGTCTCAGGCCCTAACCTAAGCACACTGTTTATGCCTGTCTAGCTGCATTATGACTGTCCAGCTGCATATATGACAGTGACAATATACAGTACAAACACCATCTATGACAGAGGTCAGCAACTGGGCAACACAGCTGAAGGTCAGGTGAAGGAGTCAGATGTTGTGTGACAGATGGGCTTAGTACCATCGCATGACAGTCGCTGCGGCCGTCATGCCTCCACCAACTGTCACCAGGACCAAGCGTGAGCCGCGCTGTATCCTGCCTTGCATGAGAGCATCATGCAATGTGACTGGAATGGACGCTGCAGCTGTGTTACCGTACTTCTCCACTGTGTAATGTAGCTTGCCTGTGTCAATGCCTAGCTGAGTAGCGCAGTAGTCAACCATGACACGGTTGGCCTGGTGGAAGATGAACAGATCAATGTCTGATGCCTCCAAATTGGCCTTTGCCAGGACTGCAGGTACCAGTTTGGGGATTGTGGTTGTGACATACTTCCAGACTGCTTTGCCGTCCATTCTGAAGTAGTGCTGACGCCCTGTAAGAGTGTCCTGTGATGCTGGCAGATGCAGGCCTCCTGCTGGCACCTTGATGATGTCGTGTAGCTCGCCGCTGGCCATAAGTTCTGATGCTAGGATGCCGTAGCCTGCTGGCACTCTGCCCAGAATGACAGCACCAGCTGCGTCGCCGAAGAAAACGCTGGAAGTTCGATCCTCGAAGTCCAGCAGCTTTGAGAAGGTGTCTGCGCCGATGACCAGAGCCTTGCCGTTCGGACAACATAGGTTGAACATGCTGTGAGCTACTGTGAGAGAGTAGATGAAACCAGAGCAGACTGCTGAGACGTCGAACGCTGGAGCTGGAGGAAGGCCAAGCTTGTCTTGAACATGACACGCAGTGCTGCAGGCAACAGGGGAAACCGTCAGGCACTGCATCTGCATTGTTTGCAGGATGCTACGTCAGGAGTTTGACCAGCAAACGCTGACGGGGCTGGTGCAAGCTGGCTCACCTAGGCAGTATCCAATCTGGAGTCGACGTGCCGAGAACCGTCAAAGAAATGTCCTGAACTGTAAGCTGGGCATTCTCGATTGCATCTGCTGCTGCCCAGGATGCTAGATCTGATGTGCAAGTGTTGGGACCGACGTATCGACGCTCCTTGATACCAGTGCGGGACACAATCCACTGAGCAGTAGTGTTGACACAGCGCTCGATGTCCTCGTTTGTCACCCGGCGTGTGGGCAGGTACGAGCCAATGCCAACGATACCGACGTTCTGAGCTGCGTCGGTGGCCATGGCGTGCACACACAAGCGGAAAGTGTGAGCAGCCGGCCTTGCTGCAAGCTCTTTTGGGGCGTTGCCCGGTTGTGATTCAGCCACTGGCGAAAAGGCAAACTTCAAAACCCCGGGCAGCGGCCGCTTCCACTTTCCTCCGCCCTTCGCCCTTCGCCTACTGACACGTTGCAATCCTCAGCCGATGATGATAATCTTTCCTCCCACGTGGTTGATCTTATCGCATGTGAGCTTATTATTGATCGATTACTGCGATATTGATGGAATAAATGGTTGATACGAGTTCCTGTGAGCAGCGCCCTTTGGCTGTGAGCTGGCAGATGAGTCACCGCAAGTCGCCTCGAAGAGCGCCGAGCTGTGCAGATCGAGCTTTGGCTGGCTTGCGGCCGACTGCCGTGCTTGCGGCTTGACTACCGCACTGACTGCGCCCAATTAGTTGACTGCGCTGCAGAAGGGTGACACGTTGGGCCTGACAGGTGCGACTTTGCTGCAGAGCTTCTCTGGCTGTTGCTATGCAGTGCTGCTGTGGCTCGTCATGAGAGTTATCACCACTTCTGCAGGCCTGTGCTCGCTTGGCGATGGCCAAGGGCATCATAACATGGGTGGAGGGGCTCAAAGGCCTGTCGGGTATTGTCATCGTGTTCAACCATCTGCGGATGTGCTTTTGGCCTGAAAGTCACGACGCTGTCTCCGAAGACGGACACTTCTACTGGGTTTCACTGCCGTTCGTCGGCTTGATCTGCGCCGGCAACCTCGCTGTCAGACTCTACTTCGTCCTTTCTGGGTTCTCGCTATGCTATCGGCCTCTGCAACTACTGGAGGAAGAACGCAACACCGTCGTTTACCAGCGCACTTCCAGATCCCTGCAGTCCAGATTTTGGCGGTTGTTGGTCCCTTCAGCCTTCGCATCCCTATTATCTCTGATCATGGCACAGCTTGGGGCTTTTACACACAGCAAAACAGTATGCAGAGCGTTTCTAGATACAACACCAACTGCCACAGGCCTTGCAGCTGACATATGGCTTTGGACAAAGGACACATTCCTGGACATGTGGGTTTTGGGCAAGCACCACTTCCATGACTCACTGTGGTGCATGAAGGTGCTTCTGCTGGGCTCATATCTGATGTACTTGTTGGTAGCCCTGCGTGTTGAGGCGCGGCACTCATTTTGGCTATGGGTGGCGATAGGTGCTTCACTACTGTCTCCAGCTGTTGCCTCTATAGGCGCAACAGACCTGGCAGGATTTGTGTTTGGAGGCATTATAGCCTTTGTGGAAGTCAACCTTGCAGCAAAAGACCTGTCCAAGTTGTCCTACTTGCAGACTATCACACGCTCTGTGCTTTGGTCTAGTCTCTTTGTGATTTCCCTCTTTCTGGGATCCTACCCTAGCGGTGATGCAAATGCCCCATGGTGTGAGTGGATGTATCTGCTTGTGAGATATGTTGTAGGCATTGAGAGCTCAAGGCAAGCTATGGTTTGGTGGATGAACATCACAGCCTTTATGATTTGTCTGTGCATTAGTCATCTGCCGTATGTCCAGACTGTTCTGAGTTTGCCATTCATCACCTACCTTGGCAAGACATCATTTGCCTTGTTTCTGCTGCACCCTTTGATCCTGCGGTCATTAGGTGGGCACCTGTTTTCTATTTTCAGCCAATGGAACAGCATTGGCTATGACATAGGAGCACTCATTATGGTGGGTGTTGTGTTGGTGCTTTCACTTGTGGCTAGTCACTTCTGGAACATATATGTTGAGGGCAAGGCTCACAAGTTTGTTGAGAAGCATATGATCTTAGAGGCAGGATCTGGTCCAGGATTGGCCAAATAACATTGCAATATGTTGTTCAAGTCTTGTAGTAGGTTCAGTTCCCAGTAATAACAGAGCTGACACTGTGTGTTGATTTTGACTGTGTTCAGTGACCCCTTATGTAGGACAAGCGTGATGCTATGGCTAGTTAGACTTCAAAAATGTCCTGCAAGTTTCCATGTGCCTGTTTGTTCCGGGCATGCCTCTGTGCTGCTGCAGTTTGTTGGACCATATCAGTACAACCTCAACCACCCAAACCGCTTTCAGAACAACTGTTGCCAGAGTCACATTGCCTCTAGTTTCCAAGGCTGACATCAGTCCAATCAGAGGCATTCAAGATTCGTGGCATTTGTGCTCAACATAATGCTACACGCGTCTGGTGTAACTATATCACTGCTGCATCTCCAAGAGGCCGCACCATCAGCTGTGTGCAGCTCTTTCAAAATGTTGTGTCCTGCGGTTCCACAAGCATGAGCAACATCATGACTCAAACTGCATACCATGCTGTTGTGTTTTGCTCGTGCCCTGCACATAAATGCAGACAGTGCCTTCACGTTGGTGAAGCGCGAACAATGTAAGTTTGACACGTACAGCTGGACGTGCAACACACTGCGATGCGCCATGTTTGGTTGAGAAACAAACCTCTCACATCTTGCCTTTGAGGGGTTCATGTCGCCTCGAGGCGCAGGCAAGTCAGCCGTTACACCTTATGCAGCTTGTATGTGGGTGAAGTTGGCGTTATCAAATGAAACCACGTGCAGATAGCAGCGGTCAGCAGCGCCCACTGACTGAAGATCTGGATGATCATGAAGGACACATGTGGCTGGAGCAGCTGCTGCATGAGGCCGCTGCCGACGTCACGACCACAGCTACGGCAGCCTGTGTTTCGGCCAGCTCCTCTTTCACAATGCTGTGATGCTCGTGTGCTGGAACATGCCTTGCTACACTTACACGAATTAGACTATTTGATGTACAGGACGCAAGTCGGTCACAGGCGCGCAAGGCAAGCCTTGAAACAAATTGTCTGATTCAGATACAAACTAAATCTGAGCTGTCTTGAGCAAAGGAGATGGCCAATGAGCAAGATAAGGATTCATTTGAGCAAGGATCAAGTTCCACATGTCACATGATGTAGCAAGCAGGCAGGCTGTTCCCGCTGTCAGAGCTTCATTTGCTTGTTGTTGCTCTGTGAGTTGGTGCGGTCTGTGAGGCTTGCCATAGTGATCCTCTTGTCTACCACGCTTGGTCCACCCTGAGAGTAGACACCTGTGGCAGCAACCAAGCAAGTGGGCTAGGACCTGATGGCCAGCATTTGCTGCGACAGCGCCGCTGCACTGCACGCAGTGATACAGATGTCTCTCAGCTTGTGTGACTGGAAGCTATTTAGTCAAGGCTCACAGCATGCCAGAGGTGTCAACAAAGCATGAAATATTATGCTTGCTTGCTGTTGCTTCAATAATATGGACCTGCCTCCACCTGTAGAAGCTCCATTGCAACGCTTGACAGCATAGACATTTTTGTTCTTGCTTTCTTTCTTCCTTAAGCAAATGTGTCATACAAAATGGTCAGCCAAGCATGCCGCAAGGCTACCTGATTCTCACACGCTCGGTCACCAAAACTTGTCAGCCTGTGCAGCGCAACAGCAGCCAAGAGGTGGAGGGTCACTTGAACAAGTCAGCGCACATGTTTGCCACCAAACAGACAGCTTTTGCTGTGACCACCACCGAGGCTGACCTGTGTAGGTGGATTTGTCATCATGCAGCCGCACAGCAGATGCCTGGGTGGCGTTGCACATGGGCCCTGAGGAGTCTGCCACCTTCTGGCGTAAGCTCTCGCCTGGCACACCCTTGTCAGTGGCCAGCAGCTCTAGAGCGTTCTCAAACTCCTTGAAGCTCATTCTGCGGGCTCCCTGCATTCACAAATGTGCATTTGTGATTGACTGCAGGCAACTGGTGCTCAAGCACTCAGCAAGTAATTTGTAGGCTGGCAACAATTGCAGACACTTTTGCTGAAAACGCACAATGTTTGGATCACCGAGCAGGGAGCTTTGCACAGATACAGTTTGTTGGCAGCTCTGAGAACAGTAGGGGCTGCACATAGCACATACCTCCATCTTGGTGCAGAAGTCCTGTGTGCAATCCTCTGTACTGGTGCAAGGGGGCACACAGGACAAAGCTAATGCAACTGCGCGTGCATTGGTTCATGCCAAGCATGTAACAAGCTGGCAAAGAGCACGACCTTGGCTTTGGCTTTGCTGAAGGCAATGTCCACAGCTGTGGCATTGAGCTTGCCTCCTAGCAGACCGCTATCCCGGCACAGCTTGGCAAAGCTGGCACCATCCATTCCCATCTGCACTGATGTAAGTTAATACGTCAACGTTTGACCACGCATAAAGCCTGCTTTGTTAATGCAAGAACAGGCATCGAGATTGACATATTATTGCACGAGCAGATATTATGTAACACAACTACAGCACACACTATATGGGGTGGTCATAACTGTGAAGGCAAGCTGCAGAAAATTTTGGCAGCACATCTATCAACTACCTTGACAGTATTTGAACATCATAATTTAGGCTTGATCAGTTTACAGAATACAGAAATGCAGCAGCATTAAGTGGCTCTTTGAGCATGGCTGCCTCGTGAACATGTCTTGTCTCTTTGTGGACATTTACTTGCCTGCTGTGCATGTCAGGCATGCAGTCCCCTTGCCAACACACAACTTCACAACCATATGCAGAGCACGCTCAACGGTGTTGACCATGAAGGCACACACAAAGCGGGCTACTATGTGCAAAATACACAAAGGTGTTGACAGGAGGCTTACCTTGGATGGTGATGATTGGGCAGCAGAGCCTGTGCCAAAGGCTGCAAAGGCCTTGAATGCGCTGAGCAAGGGCTTCTCACCAGGCGTGGACAGATTGCTGCTCTCAACTCCAGCCTGTACAGAAGCCGAACAGCTAGTCAGCCACCCTGTGCCCTAGATGAGTCCCCTCACAAGCCGTTGCAATGACTAGCTGCATGTGATTGTCTCTTTGAGTTGCTGCTAGATGCAAGTTGTATGTAGGCATCTGCTTCAATGACCACATCTTCTGAATCGGTTGTGAATACGAGTATAGTGGCCACTGGGTTTGGGGATTTAGGGTGTTTTTGAGCTTGACATGAGCAGATCAGTACATTTTGAGATCCAGTGTGAAGCAATGCAAAGGGAAGTTGACGTTTACACTCACTGAGGAGAGCCTTGTTGGACCAGGGGAAGCTCTAGCTGTGAGGCTGCCAGAGAAGGGGGAGGCTCTGTGCAGGGTGGGGTGAGCAGGGGAGGCACCCCTTGCTGTTGCACTGCCAGAGGGAGAAGGCCCTGCTCTGCTGCCTGCATTGAGTCTAAATGGAGTCAGATGAACATATGATTGACAAAGTTACGGACAAATGTACAGGCACACAAGGCTGTGCTGCCTGTATTGAGGCTGAGTGAGTCCACAATATACGCGTCATCATCAACCCACAGACAAGAGGATACACCAGACAGACAGACCACATGAACAGACAGGCAGCTGACCAAACAAGTGAAGAAACAATGATCGACTGGCTGTGGCACTGCCAGTTGGAGACAGCCCTGCCCTGCGGCCTGCATTGAGACGTGGAGAGGAACCGTCACATGAACGCTCAGTGAACAATCAGGCAGTGGACCAAACAAGCGAATGATCAACAGCTGACTGGCTGTTGAACTGCACATGGAGAAAGGCATGCTCTGCTGCCGGCTCTGACACTGAGAGAGTCAACATACATGAATGCTCAATGTACAATCAGGCAGTTGACCAAACAAGCAAATGATCGAGGGCTGACTGGTCGTGGCACTGCCAGATGGAGACAGCCATGCTCTGCTGCCTGTGCTGAGACTGAGAGAGTCAGCAATGTATAAATGCTCAATGGACAACCAGGCAGTCGAACAAACAAGTGAATGATCAACGGCTGACTGGCTGTTGCACTGCCACATGGATACAGACCTGCTCTGCTGCCTGCACTGAGACTGATCAAGTGAACAACAGATGGATGATCACTGGCCAGTCATAAGAATCACAAAACCCCTTGGCTGTGGCAACCCCAATGCCACATGAAGATGGCCTTGCTCTGCTGCCGACATTGAGACTGAGTGAGTCAACAGTGAATGCACAAGTGACATGCTGGGCAGTTGTGCTGCTGCTTGGCAACAAGATGCACCTGTTGTACAATGCCGTGCCTACCTCGAGCAGTCATGCTGCCACTAGGGGAAGTGAGGCTGCTCCTGGCTGTGAGGCTGCCACTGCTGGGCGAGCTGTGGCCATAGCCAAAGGCTGAGGGCTCTGTACGCAGGCCCCTGGGGGTGCCCCTAGCTGTGCTGCTGCCAGAGGTGGGCCCAGCTCGGGCTGTCATGCTGCCACTGAGAGGCGAACCCACACCTGCACATGTGAACACATATCCTGCAAATGCTTCACAGCTAGGAGGGAATTCAAGCAGGAAGCAAGGGTAGGGATTGGGCTGTGCTGCTGCCAGAATGGGGCCGGTTTGGGCTGTCCTGCTGCCACTGAGAGAGGAGCCCAAACCTGCACATCAGCAGCAGTGTGAACAGCAAAACAGCAGGCTATTTGTAAATACACAACGGGATGAGCCTACTCCTTCCTAAACAGAGTCAGCAACGGTGCAAGCAATGCGCATGCAGCAGTAGAACACAAGGGTGAAGGAAGGAGAAGGTGTGCAAGAAGAGGAGGGAAAGGGTGGTCATGATGCTAGGGTGGGAACGGCTTGGGCTGTCATGCTGCAATGGAGAGGTGAACTTGAGACTGCATGTAGGAAGCGATGTTCAAGGGGAAGCCACAGCACAGCATGAGATTTTAATGTGATAAGAGTTGAAGGTATGAACGCAAAAGGGGGACAGGGGCTGTTGTGCTGCCAGAAACGGGGCCAGGCTGTGATGCTGCCACTGATGGGAGAATCAACACCTGCACATGGTGAGCAGTGATGGTTGCATGGAGCATTACAGTACTTTCTCTTTGTCACTACTGCCTTGGTGATCAAGAGAATTATTCTTATACCAAGATCGTCCCTGCTCAAAGATACCAATGCAGTCGGAATGTAGTTCCCAATTGCCCTGTCCTTACATCAGGAATGTCCCTATATCAAGCATCCATATGAGAAGAGTTACTGTTTTGGGTATGATAGCACGTGACAACAGCGCTGCCACCATGCAAGGCACCGTGTCAATGCTCACGTGTATACAGCTATGCAGAGATACAAGCAATATCTCAAGCTGCAGCGCTTCAAAGCTTGCGGAAAGGTCTGGCATCATTAGGCACTTTGAAGCTGCTGTGTGTACCAACTGCATCCACCTTGGGTATACAAAGCCAGGAGGTCTTGTCATGCATGCAAGCATCGGCTGAATCAATCAGCCAGGGTTCTGTCTGCAGTCACTGAGTGGCATGCACCTGTGCAAAAGTTGTCCTGCAAGAGCCTGAGACACAGCTAACACTCAGAGACTTGTGTTATGACTTGATAACATCAATAGCAATTACACATTCCAGCACATGTGCTAGGTGTGTGTGGCCCAAGTCCTGTCTGGCCAGGCAGGCTTGTTCTGAGCGTCTTTGTAGGGACGTCTAATAGCCAACGTTTGAAAGTCAGAGAGAACAATGTCATTCCAAATCTTCATTGGTCGACCTGGAGCGTTGGACTCTTTGACCTGACTAAAGATATGACTTGAGTGACAGGATGCATGCAGGTCACAGTATACCTGGTGATCCATTGAACTTGACACCTCTGACGTCGGCTGGAGAGCGATCCAGCAGGGCACTGAGGTCATTGGAGGGCTCAATGTTGGTGGGTCCTCCTCTTGAGTATACACCAGTATACAGGGACTGCAGCAACAGCAGACGTTCACAAAGCACTGGTCACAGTCCTGCCACAAGTAAATATTGCTCAATACAGGCTCGTGTCCTGCTGTCACGTCTTGACACTAGTTGCTGAATTGAGGGACAGCAGCAGCATTGCATGCGGTATAAAGCATGACAATGCCAATACAGGTGCCTTGTCATCTACAACACAGCTGATGCAACATCTAGGGATCAACAGCCAACCTGGAAAAGTCATCTTCACAGAGTGCAAGCAGGCACATGCATGCAGTTTGCATTGGCAGCAAGTCACTGACTGCATGTAGGACAATCTTCCAGCCTCAGCGGACCCTGCTACATTTGCACTTGGGCTTGCTAATGCAAACCTTGTCGTCATGTAATTTGACATAGCCGGCCTGGGTGCTGCTGACCGAGGCTTTATACGCTCGCAGACAGAATGCAGTATGAAGTGTCATCATGAAATTTGACACAGCCGGCTTGCGTGTATATGCTCAAAGACAGAGGCAGAACACCTTGTCATCATGGAACTTGACATAGCCAGCCTTCGTGCCGCTGACTGAGGGACCGCCGGCCTGAAGAATGGGCTGCACCACTTCTCGCAGGGGCTGCCCCTTCTTCTCAGCAATGATGCCCAGGGCATTCACAAACTGGTCAAAGGTGATCCTGCGCTGACCTTTCACCTGCAAGGGTGAAGATGTCAAAGATGCACTTGCCATATGCTGCTCAGCTTTTCCAGTCAGTTCTCGTGCTCACCACGGTTGAGCAAATTGATGGCTCAATTGCAATCTGGACCTTGGGCTTGGTTTCTTGTTTTGCTGTTGTGACGTTTATACAAGGCAAAGCTGCGGTACACTCTGAGACTTGCTTGGAGCAATTTGCAGTGAACAACATGTGCGCAGCAGCTCATATGGATGCCTTTCACGCGCTGAGCAATATCCAGTCAAGAGGGGAGCAGCTGACCTTGACTTTGGCAAAGACAATGTCCACATCAATGGTGCTGAATTGCTTGCCAAGCAGCTTTGCATCTCGGCAAAGCTTGCTGAACTTGGCGCCGTCCAGATCTTCCACAGGCACTCTGACAGCAAAGCTGGCAAAGGATGTGAAGATCTTGCGCAGTGACCCTGCATTTGTGCAAGTTCCGCCGTCAACAGACATGTCTCACAAGGGTACAAATGCTGAAATCGGTGTGATTGTAACACTTGACTGGCCCATGCACATGTCCAGTCAGAGTCATCCTTGATGTCATTGGCCACAGCCAGCATGTGAAGAATGTTCAAGAATACAAACTCTGTGCTTGCAAGCATGGAAGCTGACACGCTACATACTTGAGCGGTCACACACTGCAAACACCTCAGGTCGCATGCTTTGGACCAGCTTCCATGCTGTGTGCACCAACATGGCAAGCTACAAAAAGCATGCATTGTCAATGCCAGCTGCAATAATACTTACTTTCAGCTTCCATGCCCAGGGTTGATCTGAGCTCCAAGCGTGCCTTGGACAGCGACATGGCTTGGTAGTACTCGCAGAAGTCCTCAAATGTCACCTGCCCGTCACCATCTGTGTCTGCTTGGCGGAACTGCTGAGCTACAAATGTGTCCACCTCAGTCTGCTTGATGCCATCCTACACTCAACGCAGTTATGCTTTCACCACAAGCTCTAGCTTTTACTTGCTGACCGATGGATGGCCCATGGGTTCTGGCTGGGCAGCTGTTGCCTGACCGCATGCCTGGATGTTCAGTCAATTATGAGGTTTCCAAGAAAGTATGCCTTGCAAGGTGCTGCTGGCAAGCAGTTGCCTAGTTTATGATGTCCTGCCATCAATGTGCATGCAGGTAGCAACTGCAGAGGAGTTGCTGCCAGTGCCTAGTCGCATTTCCAAGGGCATGCATAACACGGTCAATATGGCAAACAAGTGCATTTGTAGGCTCTCTTACTGTGATGATAAGCTAAACAAGCTACAATACTAGCGGTGTGCAGACAGAGGCAAAGACGTTGTCCCCTGCTGAGCTACAAAATGCAGGCGTGCATGTCGACTCCTCATGAAGTGCGACCATTGTGCATGACCAGGCACATACCATGATGCCAAGGTCTGCCAGAACTGCATGCAGCTCCTCAAACTCCAGAGCACCGCTCCTGTTCTTGTCATACTGCATGCAAACACAACATGCCTGTGCAGCTGAATCTAGGTAGCTGTACAGTATGCAGACCAACCAGGTTACCATATATTGACATGGTAGATACCAGTCCAGTTGAGCTGAACCTTGAGCACGCCAAACAAGCGTATACAAGTCAAGAACTTGTCACGGCAAGGTATGCAAGCAAGCAGGAGCTTTGGAGTAGCTTGCAATGTAGTACTGTTAGTAGTACTGCAATGAGCAGATAAGAGACGGCTTCTTACCGCTTGAAAGATGGCTTGATGATCACGGCTGCCTGTGCTGACCTGCAAGCAACATAGAAACAGACTGAATATACTTTCCTGAGTGCAGCATTGTCTCTGAATGCATTGCTTCAAAGTCCCTGCAGGACTGAGATTGAGATGGGTCTGCTAAGTGAACCAGACGCCACCTATCAGGAGACAGTTCCAAAATACAGGCAGCTGAGCACGTCGCATCAATAGCAAGTTCTGCATTTTGAGCTGTTGGGCATCATTGAGACCAATGTGAGTGACCAGGCATCACTGAGAAGACAAAAGGCAGTACTAGTTCAGCTGGGCAAAACGTAGAATCAGGAAGGGACTGCTCACCTGTGGGCTCATTGGACTGGTCATGTCTGATGCACTAGATTTGGACTCAAGGTCCAGTGTCTTGCCAGCGTTCTCTGCTTCCCTGAGCACAATCTGCAACAGCAAAACATCTTGGAAAAACACGTCAGTAGAACAGATGTTCAGACTGAGTGACATTCTACTGAAAAGCTGAAGGTGCTGGAACAGGGCATAGTCAGCATGAATGTCAAAACTGGTCTCTTGTCAGGATGCAGCATAATGCATAATGAACAAGATGCAAGCCTGACACATACCAGCAGCTGCTGATCAAACACATCAGGATCTGGCTTGAACGCTTACCTGCTTGTCAATGTCTACAACAGCTGCAACCTCTTCAAGTGCTTTGGTGTCTGTCCGCACTGCATTGAAGCCTCCCTCAATGGACCCACTACCTAGCTGTTTCAAGCAGCGTCTGAGGGGCCTGCTGCAGTCTTTGTAAGCGCCATACGTCAGCTGACGCCCATTTGGCAGTGTGTCTACCTTCATTGTCTGCACACGAAATCCCATACGCTCACTTTGTCAACAATCGCAGTGTGAGCTGTTGGCATGACCGGAAGTCGACACCGTACATAGTGCAAGGCCATCAGCTGTGCATAGCGTATTATGGCATGGCACCAAACATGATGCAAGGGCATCAACTTTGCTTAGTACATTGTGACATAGTGCATGCCAGCGAGCGCATGGGGAAGAAACACACATCAACAGGTGTTGTTGCTGATGCATGTACCCTTGTCAGGTCTAGCATGGAAGCATGTATTCTGGTCAACTCCTCCATGAACTTGTTTGGCGCTGCCATGCGCAACAGCCAGCCTGCATAGATCACACATCTGGTTAAGCAGTAGTGCCATTACTTGCTGCTCAAGCTACTGTGTCTGTAAGACTGTGTGGCTTGAATTACAGAGTACACTTGTGGCAGTTTGTCAAACGGCTGCTGATCCTTCCTGTCGACGCACAACCCATGCACATGCGTCAGCAGCAGCGACCAAGAGCAGCAACCCTCATTCATCAGCCTTGCTCACAAAGATGTAGATGTGCAAGAGAGCTGCCTCGAGACGCAAACAGGGGTAGCACCTGCTTTGTTGCAGCCATCCACAAGCTCTATTGCAGATTCAATCAGCTCTAGCAGGTGAGCAAGCTGTAAGCTGTCTATCTGAGCCAGGGCCCGCCCTTGGTTGTCCAGAGTGCGCATGACGTCCTGCAGGAAGCTGTCCAGAAGCAGGCAGTTTGCCTTGTGGCCACGCGCCTTGCCTGCCAGGTCATGCAGCTCCCAGATTGCGCCTGCGGCACAATGCAGCTGCTGTCTAGCTGCAGCCTGTGATGCAAGCCCAGCATGTCACAACAAGGCTGTAACAATTGACAGTATTGAGCTGCTGTTGCCAAACATGCATGACTGTGATCTGCAAAGAATCATGTTCTGCTGTCATTTGCATGCAAGACAAGTGAATGACTATTCAATAACAGCAGGCATATGTAGTTGATGATAGCAAGGTATTGCTTGAAAGTGAGGACAGAAAACCTTTTGTTGATTGTGCTGTGAGTCTTGCTTGCTTGCCTCACCTACGATGTGACCAATGACAGGGCAGCACTCTGTACCATCCACCAAGCCTCCTCCCACAATGTGAAGTTGATTGAGGTAGGAGAACAGCTGGTTGACTGCCTGAGTCCCACCTGTCCAGCTTGACAGAATCTTTGCATTCTCCTCTGGACCCTGAACACAGCAAATAAGTACTAATGGCCCTTGGGCCTCGTGAATGCAGCCATTTCTAACCTCGCGGCTGCTACGATGCCTATGGGAGCTTATCTGAGCAATGATCGATCTGACATGCCTCATGCCAATGCCACTGGGAGCTGCTTTTGACAGCATACAATGCAGACAAGCCAAAGTTGAGGACAACTTACACAGTTGATCATCATCAGCCTACACATCAGGTGCCTGAGACAAAGGCGGACAGCATCAATGAGCTTGCTGTCTTCATAGCGAGTTCTCAGTCAAGCATCATAATAGATTTTAAAAGGACAATCTGCAATCCAACTGCACCATCTCTTTCTGCTCGCCTTGCTAACAGCAACACGGAAGTGCTACTCTACCACTGAGTCTGCCAGCAAGGCATACTTCAAGGAGAGTGTGCAGGAGACATTTGAAGTTAGCCCTTCTGCAATCCATTTTACGGTCAGCAGTCATGACTCAAATGTCCAAATCTGCTCTTGCAATCAGCAATACAAAGCACACCATTGGAGGATGTGGAGCTTTTAAGCGGGTAAGGCTCTGCCTGTTGGTGGCTCTTATGTCAGCAGTCAGGTCAAAAGAGGTCGGCTTTGGTTTTGTACTCAGCGTGCAAAGCATGCGCTCAGCATAGCACAACGTACCCGAGGAGGGTGTGGAGCGGGAAGCGGCTGAGGCTCAGGCTCTTGCTGACTCTGCTGGATTGGCTGATCTGCTGGTTCAACAGTCTCGTGTGAGCTTTCAGGCACGTTGATCTTGAGAAAAGGGCCAGGTTGCAAGGCAGCTTCTGCAGCAGTTGGGGTGACTGATCGTGACTCTGCTGGAGAGCTGTCCTCAGAACCGCTGCTCTGCACAAAGTTGTTTGCGCTGTCTTCAGCTACAAGCTTTGGAGCTATCATCTGCAACGCAGTGACATGCTGTTGCATTCAGTTCTCTTTGTAACAACTGCTTTGATTACCAAGAGATCTGTCCTGATATCAGGTTGTCCTGACTGACAGGTGCGGTTGCAGTCAGAATGCAGCAGTGGTAGCCAATGACACACAATGAGTGTCCTTACAAAAAGAAGTTAATGTACACACTGTTCTTGAATTTGGAGCATTTGTTTGGTGACGACAATTGATCAGGTATTGCAGAAAAGTGCGTGCATAAGTGTGTGACATCCTAAGCATGCGAGACAAGAAGTGTGGAGCTCATACCCCTGTCTCACGTAGGCTTTGAACAGACTCCAGCAGCACATCAGCATCTTGTTTGTTCTCAGCAAATCTGTACACATCTGCTGCAGACAGCTGCAGGACCCTCTGCAGAAAATAGGCTGCGCTGAGTTCAGCATGCCAAGCTTCAGTGCTATGACATAATTTCTACTTCATTTTGTAGCAGTACAACAGTATGTCAAAGTCCTGTTTTGTCTTGCCTTGCCAGAAATGTTCTTGAAGGCGTCTTCATACTTGCTCATTTCCAAGACGCTGAGCCACTTGTAAACATCGCTCTTCTTCCAGTCTTCCACCTTACGCTGCATGACAAGACAAGTGGCTATGTGCCCGTTCACCGAGACAGCTGGCAAAGTGACAGCCTGCAGCCTGATCACCTTGGACATTTTCCTGTCGATTGATTTGGTCCTGAAGAATCCCATCACTTCTGCTGTTCAGTGTTCACCTGCAGAGCACAAAGCCACACGTCCTGGCCTCGCCTACAGAGGAGTCTGAACCGCAAAGTAGCACCATGCTGAAGCGCTGCTAGATAGAAAGCATCTCGTTGACTCAGCAAATCATGCTGTCTCCCGATTGCAGAGAATGTGCAGCGTATACAACGAGCAGGAGCTTAATATCTTCCAATACCTTAAGTGGACAGTCACTGGTCGAATAGGTGCTCAATTGAAACACCTTGCTGACGGCAATGTGAGATCTATACGCCCTGACTCGACGTCAGCATAGCAATGACATGGTCAAACCGGCTCGAGCACGACAAGGTGATATAGCTGACGCTGATATAGGAACGAGTGATCAGAGTTGCGTTCGCGCACAACCGTTCGCACGCACCGACGCAGCTCAATGCTCGGAGCACACAAGGCTCATGCAGACGATCTTTGCATCAGTTGCGCCGGAACCTTGCCTGGCGATTTGACTTTCACAAGCTTGCAGGAAAGTGCTTAGTCTTCGCCAGGTGAGATTGAGTTTTGTTTCCCCAGCACGTGCTGTGCTGCAGCTTCTGCAGTCAGCCTGACAGACTTTGATACACTTGCATGAAAAGAGAAGAAAAAAGAAAAGTCTGCGCCGTCAGGCGTCATAACGGGAGCAAGAGGCAGCCCGAGATTGCTGCTTTCAAAGCAACAACCCATACACTTGCGTGCGTCTGCTGTCAGCCATGCAGTGCTTGATGCCAGATGATTGTTTGTTACGTGTCATGTTTGCCAGTCACAGCATTGCATTGAGATAACAAAGACAGAGCGCTGAAACTTTGAAAGACAAGATATTGCAGCAGCATATATTGATCATGGGCTTGACATTGACCCCTCAGATGCCTCCTCAGACTGTAGACCATGCAAGAGATGTCATGCACACCTTGCTGCTTTCGTTGCTGGAGCAGGATGCATGCCTGTTGCGAGACATGCCCAACTTCAGCAGAAAATGTTGGCATACTGTGCAGCAGAACGCACTTTCTGTTAAAGCCTGCATGCTGAGCTGTTGATGCCAGTCCAAGGCACACCGCACAAGCCATCCCTGCCAGGCCTTGCAGGTGATTTGGGCCCAAACTCAGAGCTGTTGCCTAATATCTGTGAGTGTAGACGCCTATGCAGCAAGCACTGGACCGTGACACAGCATGCTGTCAACGCCCTAAAAGGTTACAGTGCATTTATGGGATATGTTTCCAACTAGATGGCGAGGCGCCAAGTCCTCACACTGCTACATCGCACAGCAAACCTTGCTCAGCCTGACAATGCATACAGCAGCTACAAAGGCGCTCACCATGTTGCACATACTGCTGGCTCAGGTTTTAAGCAACTCAGCACATGTCAGAGGGCCTGCTGTTATGTTCAAAAGCTTCGCAACAGCTGACAACATTTCTGCTTGTGGCTGGAAAGCACAGCATGTGGCAGTGGCACAAAGCACTGCCAGGTCAAATGATGCAGTCAACAAATCTCTATGCTGGTCCTGACGGTCTATGTGTGGCAAGGCTGCAGGTCTCAGATTCATTGAGCCAGGTCCGTGTTCATGGAGAACAGCAGACATGAAAAGGCTGCCATGACATCTCCTGTAATAATAGCCAATGAGCATACAACGGTGAGCACGGGTGTTCAAGTTGAAATATGCCACTCTAGCATAACGTCTTTGCTACTCATTGCAGTGGAAGCCATCTGTGGCATACAAGCTGCCTTAATAGAGTTGGTGCAGAGAGATCCGTTGATACTCCTTGACATAGCCCAGCTAGAACTTGTGTGCCACAGGCAGTGGGCCCAGCTCACAGGCAATCACTGACAGAGGGGATCACAGACTGGCAGGGTCTGAGTGTAACCAGCTGTTTGTTGCAATTTAAATGGCGATCTAGCTTGAGCTACTCAGTAGCACTGCGGCAGCTGGTGAAACAAATTGGCTGTGCACTGCAGACAATTAGCAAAAATCTCCCACAAAACTCAGCACGCTCCAATGAGTTGCCTGAGTTTACTCAGCGTTTAATTGCTGGTCTGATCAGCTAGCACTGGTCAGGAGCGTCTGCGCTTGTCTGCCACACTGTGTATGAGTGTTCCAACCAGTTTGCTGCTGCATGGGCAGCACCTGGCTGCAGTAAGGTCAGTAAAAGCAGCAGACTGTGACGATTCTGCCTTCGGCCTAGCTTTGCTGTATTGAAGACTCAAAGCCGTATATTGTTGTTTGATCTTGAGCCTATTTCTCATGCATTGGCCTACTCTCATGCATTGGCCTCACTTTATTGCGCTAGAGACTGAAGTCTCCTTGCACTGGCCAGCTGGCCAGCCAGCTCCAATGAGCCAGTTCAATGCTGACTATGCACACCATGCATACTGTACCTCCTACAGGAGGCATTGTAAACAAGAGAGAGGGCAACTTTACATGCATCAACCAGCTATCAAGGCTGATTGCACGTGCCGCATGGTGGCATGTTCATGAAGTCAAGGCAGTCTATGATAATTTCGATGATTGCTCAAAAGCTGATTCAGTCTAGGCAGACTTTAAGCTCAGCTCCTGCGCCTTGCTATGAGTTGACATGGTGCTACACCGCCCTTGATCATCTCTTTCATAAGATTGCATCACACGTGTGGCTGTATGCCACTGGTCGGTAGGCAAGCGGAGCTTTTAGCTCCGCAGCAAAAGGCACCTGGATTGCATGACCAATGCGACCCTGCAGTCTGACATGATAGTTGCCAAGTTTGGCAGTCCCAACGCTGAATTTCGGGACTCCGGTTTCTCAAGAAGAAGAAGGGATCACTTTTCTGACCAATGTTGTTATGACATTATGCTCTGCAAGTCCTTGGATCAAGCACGAATTTCTGAGCGCGAACTACCGTCGGCGACCCGGTATCGCCAGGGCCAAGCGTTGAAAGGTGAGTGCAGCAGAAAGTTGCTCAACGCAACGACTGCATGTGTACCGACAGCGACAGCACTAGCGTTACCAACCGACGGGTTGATCTGCAGACCTAACATCGACAGCAACGTCGTCAGCAGCGCTCACAACCTCTTGTACGTGATGCAGGCACACAAAATCAGCAACGACGGCTCTCTTTTCCAGCTGGTGCGTGTCTGCCGTCTGCCGTGCGATTTTCAATGCAGATATATGTTCTCAAAACTGCAGACACAATTTTGTAGCCTGTTTGGGTGTCATTCAATTGCTAAGGATTGCAAAGACTTTACACATGCTCGATTTGATGAGAGTTAATCTCTGGCTGAAGTGACTGCAGGAACTCTGCAGCAATTGCAAGGGCAACTCAGACTCCACTCGACAAAACCAACCAAATTCCGAGCATTTGCCAAGCAGACTAACTTCAAGGTGAGCTGCCCATGAGATATACAAAATTCATTGCATTTGACGAGTCCTGCAGTGTGTATGTTTTTAAGTCTATGTCATGGACCAAGATGACCCCAGCTTGCGCGCTTAGTGCACAAGGCTGTGGCCGTGCAGATGTTGTGCTAATGTGTCAGAAAACAAAATATACCCACCACAAAGCTAGACTCACTAGCTTATGTGCTACATTGTTACAATATGTGGCTTGATGCTATGTGCAAAGCGTACTGCATCATGCTGCTGTGTCGTTCTTTTGACTGCTTTCTGAGGTCACAAACCTTAGCCAACATAGCTGTGCATGGTTTTGCAAGAGCATTTTTTGTGTATGCCCTGCTGAGGTGCAGCAGCTGAACTTCAGCAATTGTTTGCAACACAGGAAATGTTGCATATTGATGGCATGGCACTTGTGGAGTTTACAAATCTGCTGTATACACATCTGAGTCTGTACACCATGATGAAGTAAGCAGATGACTGACTGCACTGCCGCGCTGCAGGTGTGTCTCTGTTTGACCACAAGCTCATCCCTCAAGCAAGCAACACAGCAAGTTCCCAGCATGATGAAGGCAGTGGTCATATATGAAGCTGGGGGGCCAGAAGTGCTGAAGGTAGAGAGCCGGCCGATCCCAATTCCTCGTGCTGGCCAGGTGTTGATCCGCGTGAAAGCTTTCGGACTGAATCGTTCTGAGCTTTTCACCCGGCAAGGTCACTCGCCGTCAGTCCCTTTTCCTCGCGTCTTGGGCATTGAGGCTGTCGGACTGGTCGAGGACGCACCTGGTCAGGAGTTCCAGAAGGGTACCGCAGTAGCTACTGCTATGGGCGGCATGGGTCGGCAGTTTGATGGTGGCTACGCCGAATTCACTTGTGTGCCCGCTACTCAAGTTCAGGTGTGCCTCGCTCCAGCTGCTGCCTCTGATCATTCAGTCGTCTGAGCAAGAAAGTCTGCTGTGGCGCAAGTACTGTGATTTGCGTTGCGACAATTGCATGCGCATGGCAGTGGCCCCGATGGTCGCAAGGTCTCGCGGCATGGCATCACAGTGCACAGTTTGACCCTCGGATGCCGCGAGTCTGGAGGAGACGTCTGCATGTCGGACCAACAGTTGCCTGCAATTTTGCCTGTTTGCTGCTGCGAACGAGCAGTCTCCCGCTTCTGTTCCGCGAACTGTTCTGTTGGGCCTTTGGATCTGCAAGACCAGGGGGGGAGACCCCGGTCGGCCCCCTGATTGCCCCCTTATTTCATATTTTGCCTTTTCACCTTCTTGGGAGTCTTCGAGCCCCACTGGGGTTGCTGGTCGATCGAGGCCTGGCTTATCGCTCGGGGTTGCCCGACCCTGCAGTTGTTTGTCTGTTCTGCGCGCGTGGGAGACTTGTGTCAACTGGTCGCAAAACTCGCGCTAGGCATAATCTTAATCCATTCTTTCTAATATTGTAGGCTATAGACAGTCAGCTGCCCTGGGAGACGCTCGGCGCTGTTCCAGAAATGCTACAGACGGCTTGGGGCTCGCTCTTCAAGTCCCTCCGACTGCAGAAGGGCGAACGCCTCCTAGTGCGCGGAGGCACGACTTCGGTCGGTCTGGCTGCTGCAGCCATCGCCAAGAACTATGGTGCAAAGGTAGCGGCCACCACTCGCAGCTCAACTCGAGAAGCCTTGGTTCGGTCCAGCGGCGCTGAGCACGTCTTCATTGATACTGGCTCGATCGCAGAACAGGTGAAGAAATCAGGCGGGGTCGACAAGGTGCTTGAGCTGGTGGGCACGACCACATTGCTGGACTCCATCTCATGTGCCAATGAGCAGGGTATCATTTGCATGACAGGCATGGTTGGTAACAGCTGGGCACTTGACAATTTCAGCCCAATGGACTCAATCCCTACTGCTGTCAGCCTGACAACTTATTCTGGAGGTCCAGAGGATTTCATGGCAACACCTTTGGCTGACCTCGTCAAGCAAATTGCAGCAGGCACCCTGAAGGTCCATGTTGGCAAGGTCTTTCATCTGGATCAGATTGTTGAGGCGCACCATTGCATGGAAGAAAACAAGGCAGGCGGCAAGATTGTGGTGCTAACTTGAAGCTTTAAGCATTCATTCCAAATGCTTAGCTATCACATCTGATGTCCTTTGCTAGCCCAATAGTGCAGTGTCAGCGTTTGAGTCATCAGCTTGAACAGGCAAGGCACACGAAAGGAGACTGACTCAATTTGTCAAACAGTTCTTTCATAAAGGTCAAGCCTATCTGACGAAATCAAAGCAGCTGTTACATTGATGTTACTGTTGGTTGAATGTGATGATACCTTGGATGTACAGCTGAACTCAAAATCCTGGGCTATGTATGTAAAGCATTTACTTTGAAAAAGTACGGCTTTGTACAGGTGATGTTCAAGGGCTAAATGCCAATTCTGAGTTGTTGCAGTACTGATAGATGCAAGTGTAAGATGCTGCAAAATTTGTCCAATCTTGCAGATTTGCCTGTGTTAGTTACCTGTGGCTTGATCTGTCATGGGACTCTGCAACTGATTTCAAGTAGAACAAGTCTGTGATGAAGTAAGTGCAAATGCAATTTGAAATAGGCAGTGGCAACCCAAAAAGTGTGCAATTTTGGAATTGCTTCTGTCTGCATGCATACATATTTGCATAAATTGCATCTTGTAGCATGTTGCCTGATGCACTGAAGTCATATCCGAATGGCTGTTCATGAGGCACAATCATGTCTGCTGCTGGCAACTGCTAACTGCAGCTCACTTCATGTAGCATCTTCAGAAACAGTTTGAAATTGATGCTTGCAGCTCACTGACAGCACTCGTGGTGCCTTTTTGGACCATAAGCGGCCTCAGCAGTGTGCAACAAGTATGAACTACTTTTCCACATGCCTTCTGTCAAGCATAGCAAGTCACCAAGTCACAATGCCTGCTCAAGTCGTGTACTTCGTCCCATGCATATGCTGTGCCCAAGTCCACAAGTACAACATAGACGCTTGCTCAGTGTGCTGCATGTTCCTGTCAAATTGCAATATGACGAGGGACATGCAGCACGTCTCAGTTCGACCTTTCAGTTTGCAATCTGAAGCGGCGGAAGAAGAAGTCGAGGTTGGCTCGTCAAAAGCCTGAGATATCGATTCAAACCAGAACAGGTGCAGATCACAGCAACGTTTGGTGCAACGGGCTGCTGCAGAGCCACGATGACAATGCAACGTGCCTTGTTGCTGCTGCTGAATGCTGTCGCTTGCCTAGCACTCAACTCTCAGGGTGATCTGGAGAATGCATGGCTGTCACAGATCACTGGCACATCTCACATAGAGAGCTCAGGGCCTATCAGTTATGACTTTGCGCAAGGCCGAGCAACAAATTATGCGTACAATCAAGCAGGATCTTGCGGGTACCTGTCTTCGCGTCGCGCGGCAAGGCGTAGCACTCGAGTTGCAGCTGTTGTTCAGCAACTTCACTTGAGTTTGTTTGCTTGCAGTTACGGCCCGATCTTCCCCGATGAAAGTTTGGGCGATCCGTTGTCAATCCTGGCAATACCTGACTGCTCGCCTCTGTTTCCAGGTCCGTACTGCGTTTCTCATCTGCGCAGCTGCACCTTGCTCTGAAGCTACGTGAGCTGCAGGCTCTTGCGGGAACTGCTTTGAGGTCAAGTGCTATAACAGCATTTTTGAGGACGACAACGGTCTTCAGCTTGACCGCTCAAGCGTTTGCTACGATGAGACAGCCTCGGTTGTCCTCAGAAACGTTGACAGCTGCCCTTCGTGAGTTTCGGCTTGACTCAATTCATTATTTACATGTTTGCCAGTGATGTTCCATGTGTTTTCTGGAGACAGTTTCAGCTCAAGCATACTGGACGTACAGACATGCCAGAATCAAACTATGCTACAGTAGAGATTTTTTTTCCTGTATGCAGGTACTACCCCGCAAATCTAGACAGCAATAACAGATGGTGCAGGTGTCAAAACTTGCCTCATTTTGACATTGCTACTGAAGCCTTTGCAAGATTAGCTGATCTGAAGTGGGGTGTCATTGGGACCATGTGGCGTCAAGTTGACTGTGGCTACACACCTGAAAACCCAGCGCCTGTCACAGACACCACCATGTATGCTTCAGCATTGCCAGACAGCTCTCAGGACTTGCACCGTACTCAGACCGACTGGACAGGTCTTGTTGCTTCCTGGGTTACAGTTGAAGACTACCAGGCGCTCAACCCTGAGCAAGTGAACCCACCCAACATTTACAGCACAGCATCTGGGGATTTGCTGCCAGGATGGAAGACATACAATGTGCAGAGCGGCAATGCCTTGCCATACAATGGGTCTGCACCATCCCCTCCTGTGACGACTGGCAGAGGCGGCACTGGGACGCCTAGCTGCACCTATGCTGGGTCCGGACAAGGGGTGGGCTTTTATTCTGACACTTTGACAGCAGTCAACACCACATTGCTCCAGTTCTGGGTGTACACTGCCAACATCACGTCCTTTGATGCCGATGTCACGATCGGCAACCACGCCAACTCTTCAGGGACCTGTCCTTATGCATCATTGGACGTGGTCAGGCCTATCACCGAGGATGCTGGCTGGATCAGCTACAGCATTTTTGTTCCAAGTCTGCAAAGCACGGACACCTGCAGTGCGCTGTCAAGCGCTGACACCAAGATCTTTGTCGGCTGTGATGGGCGTCCCGCAGACCAAATTAACGCGGTTTTCTTCGTTAACTCCCGTCCAGATGCGCAGTGGTTGTGTCTTGACGATATTTTATGGCGCTGAACCCCCTATCGAACCCCTTTTGGCTCCCCGCTTTCCTTACTCCCTGTTGCTGAGGTGTGCTGCTATGACATTGCTGGGACGCAATAAAAGCATTGATGACTGCATGTGCCTTTGGAGCGGTGTTGCCTGTACATGTCTCCTCAGCCCTCATGCTCAAATAGAAATAATGCACTTGTTTTATGATAGTTATTCCAAACGCTTCATAGTTTCACAGATGACATCCCTTTTATGCTAAAGCTTTAGCATCAGGATTGTCATTTATTTGTCAACAATTGCATGTGAAATTACCTCTTGGAAATCGACCACACACTGCAGGACCAATTTTTATGCAACGTGCACTGATTCATTGGTGCATTTGCATACTACGACATTGCCTGCTGTTCAGCTGCTGCAGCACATACATGCTCGTAGCTGAGTGACTGCTTTGCATGACCACATGTGCAGAGTTCAATAAACATGACAGTCTTATCTGTACTCAATGACTCCTTGGGTGCTCAGTCACAGAATGCTTCCACCACAAAGCGTAAACTCTGGGAATGGCATTGGTAGCTGTTGCATTGTTCACAGCTGAAAGCAGACTGTTAGTTTGCAGCATGACCTTATTGATCATAAGTTGGATAGCAAAGACAGCATGCGAATCAAACTGATATTGTCATGATAGCCAGGCTGGTGATGTTGCAAATCTGTCAAGATGACGCATAAACCACCCAGGTGACTGGAGTGCTGCTTTGCATCTCAGACCACTCGACACAAGGTAGAAACATATGGCAGCAACAACCCTTTTCATAATTCGCTGTAGCGTTGGGACACTCTTGTCCACACTCATATCAATAGTGATCAGATGCTGAACATGAAAGAGGTAGGCAATGTTGCCTGCAAGCCCAATATGTGTTGGCATACGAAGTCAAGCTGTCAGCAAGTTTTGGACTTGCAAACCAGGTTTGGATTGGTATGCATCATGGTTTGGGATCAGGTGATCATCGTAAAGCTGACTTCACAGGTGTATCCCCACTATCATCCATTGTACCTCGCAAGGTGTCATCCTCAGCAGCAGCCACCTGTACACATGACATTCATCAGGCTGTTTGGCTAGTATATGTTGCTGACTATACAAAGCATGCCCTTTGTTGTGGCTTGCCAGTCACCAATGCAGCACATGTCCCCAAGTGAATGCAGAGATGGCCATGCAGCAGCAATGTCAAGGCTACCAGCAAGTTTTAGACGCTGGACAAATTGATGTGCGCAAAAGCCGGGCAACACATGCTCAAGCAGTGCTTCATGACATTGACCATTAGGTTCCAAGGAGACAAAAGCTGCCGTGGTTGATTACAAAGCGAAGCAAATGATGACGAAGGGCCAGACCTGCTCTTCCAATGACCGCAGGGCTTTTGCAGCAGGGCCCTCAGCACGTTCATCCTCACTGCTGTCATAGCTGCCCTGCAAGGCAGTAACAGCATGTAGACAAAGTTGGCAATGCATAATATGCGTCACAAAGTCATGCTGAAATAATTTGGCAGCATGTATCCATACACACGACTCAGCAGGCATGCTGTGCAACACAGATCGCTGTATAAAGAAAAGACGTTGTGTAGAGATGAGCTTGCAAGCTGATGTCTTGGCATTATATAACACCAGGGGCATGGCATCTGAGCATGAGTGCACGACTGCAGCTGGACTACCACTATTGCCAACATGCACATGCAAGTGCTGCCTCACATGCATGTAAGCAGAAGATCCAGCAGGACATACCTTTGCATTGCCATTGCTGCTGGACGCAGATGTAGCATCTGCAGCTGCCTGCAGTCACAGCAGGGCAGTCAAGCATCACAGATGCAAACTCAAGAACGCAAGCAGTGCATGTGTCAAATCCCCATCAAAATAGCATTTGAGAGGCAGGCACTTGGCAACACTGTAGGCAACACTGCAGAAGACACAGGCTGTAATGTACACAAAATCTGAAACTTAGCTCAGCACTAAAAACATGACTGTCCAAAGCATTTGCTGCCGTTGGTCTTCAGTCAACTCAAGCATTATCAGATACCGAGGAGATGAAGACTGCTTTTGCTAACAATCAGCGTTGGACTCACACATGATACAATGCAGGCAAATGCATTGTGACTGCCTGAGCAAAACATGCACAAACAAGCAGCAAGAGCGCCTGCATCAGGCGTTGAAAGGTTGTCATCAAACTTGACAATGGAACAAGCACAATACCACCATCCTGGTGGTTATGCACATGCTCTGGTGAGCGTACCAAGGCTGCAGGGCGTGACGTGTCAACAGCTCCAGCAGGGAAGGTGAGGCGGGCAACAGCAGCTGCAGCCCTTGCAAGCTGCTCCTGATCCCCCTCCTGCTCTGCTAGATTCTGAGCAGCCAGCAATTGCTGCTTCAGGTCCTCATATCTGCACAGGATTCAGCAAAAATGAGCATAGAAGTATACTTGACAACTGGCTGTGCTACAGGATTGTGGCTTTTGAAGGCCCCCAGACTCAACAGCATCCAATGCTTGCAACACGACGCACTTTGGCACCAGTCCAATTCTGAGGATACAGAACTGCAGCTATGCTTTCTGGCATGTAGTACAAGACAGCAGTCACGTCACTCAGAAATTCTGACAGGATCATGCAGAAAGTATGCTGCTGCTCTGCAGGTTTGCAGACATATTGCAAAGAGATGCAGATTTCACCTTGTCATGAGCTCTTGCCGCCTGGTGGAGAACTGTGAAGGGAAGAAGCCTGGGAAGTATCTCTGAATGAAGCCAAATATGAGGACATGGCCAACAGGGGTCAGGGGAGCTATAAGGATGATGGTGAACGGTACAAATATTAGGACATCCCATGCGGTGCGGCGCAGCGCTTGCACCTCTCTAGGCTTCAGTGTCTGACCTGCAGCCAAAAGCCTTCCATTCAGGTGTAGTTAGCAACTTGCCAGGCCGAATTTGAGTATTGATTGCAGTAAACATCTTGATCCCTTGACATGACAGAATGACAGTCAGCCGCCTTGCCTCTCGCAAATATGTCTCAAAATGAGTACAACCATTGCTGTTCTTGTCCTGCAGAAGTCACTGAATGTCTGCATAGAAGTAGCCACTGCAGGCAGATATAGGCAGCAACTTTGGCAGATTGACAACAAGCCATGCACCCAAATGATGATGACTGTATTGCTGCACATGTCAACACAATTAGAGAACGCAAAAAGAATGCAATCCCAAGCATGGATCCCACTCCCATGACGCTCTGAGGGCGCTGCACAATAGCATTGAAGTCTGGTGCACGACCTGCACCGCACAGCTGCATTGCATGTGTTCCATGAAACAGAAGCTGTCTTATGTCTGTCAATGTACCTAGAGCAGCTCTGTAGAAGAGCTTGCCACAATTATTGCAGTCAGAGCCCAGGAGGCGGATGCCACGTGTGAAGAACTGCACACCCTCAGTCACTTTTCCCACAGCTTCGTTGATCTGGATGCGAACCTTGAGCCATGTGATGCCACGGCCGCCAAACACAAGACCCTCCCTGCATGAGGAGCAAAAGGTGTCTGTCATAGCATATGGCATGTGTGAATAGCAGGGTGGGGCAGTGAAATGCTACAGCCAGAAATTTGGCAAGCTCCAAATGCCCTTTGCAACCAGTACATCAGCATTTACTCCAGCTTGCGAGCTCTTGAGACCAGACATTTGTCACAAACAGCTGCCCCTGGATGGCACTAGCCATATTGTCATTTGCCAGACAAGGACAACGGCTTGAAATGGCGGAACAGGTACAGTTGCAGAATACGCTATGCTTTGGTGCTGGCCTGGCTCAGCCGTGTCTCGCATGAGTATCTCAAACAAGATGTGCAGATCCTATCACCAGCGATGGTATTCGTGCCACAAACATGACGAAAAGGGCAAAAGTCGGCTGCTTACGCTATGCCCAGTCTGCTGCGCATATCTGGAATCTCTGAAGCCACAGGGATGAGCTCATCCTCTGAGATAAGGATGGCCTGCGACTGCTCAACAGCTGCTGCCAGAGACGCAAGCTGCTGGTCCAGCAACCCAAATTCTGCCACCAGTAGCGCGACCTCATCACTTGTGCCCTGCCTATAACAGCCCAAGTGCACCAATGAGTGTCAATGCAAGAATGCACTTGATGAGCTTGTAGAGACAAGTATGGCCTAGGACTGCTCACCAGCTGCTGCCAGAGAAGCAAGCTGCTGGTCCAGCAGACCAAATTCTCCTACCAGCAGCGCCACCTCATTACTTGTGCCCTGCCTGCTGCAGACCAAGAGCAATGATGGGTGTCATGCAGGAATGCAGCTGGGGACTCTAGTGAGGTTGACGTGCATTCCTGTTAGTGTGAACTGATGGAGATGTTGACAAATACTCATTCAGATCTAAAACGCGCACATGAAGGAAGCAGCACCACAACAGGCACAGCTGTAGCAGCACCAAGCAGCCTGGCAGGCATCGAGTCTTATTTGGCCACTGAATTTGACCTGTGAGGCAGGACAGACAGCTAGCACTCAGCAGCCAGAATAGGGAACCCAATGCACAGCATACAGCTGAAGGACATGCTCAGAGGATATGCCAATGCTGCTGCAGACCTAGGCTTCAGTGCTGGCAGGCTCAGGCTAGACAACCTCACATTGCCAACATGTGGACGCATTTGCCCATTTGCACCAAAGATAAGCTTGTGAAGCATTGCAGGTGCCTTGTAGGTGCTGCGCAATGTCTGTATACATGCAAAGCATGTGGAAGCATAGCTGGCAGTCCGTGACAGCTGCCCATCAGGGGCTCTGACATCCAGCCTTACTGTCTGCATTGGATTGGACGCGTTCAAACATACATACACGAGCAAGGCGCTGCAGGAAAGCTGCTCAAAACAAGACAGACAGCACTTGAATTGTGCAATGGTCACCTGAGGACAGGATGTTGTACATATATTTTGAAGCAAGTCTCACAAACTCTGCTCAAACCAAAATGATCACTGTGAAGCACCTGAGCAAGAGGTAGCCGGCGCCTTTCAAGTCCTGCGCTATGTCAAGAGCCTCATCTTCCAAGCAGCTGAAGATGTATTCCATTTCCAGCTGCAGGGTGCGCACTGCTAGCGCCCTGCTCAAGCTGCTGACTTCCTCATCCATATCCCGCAGCTCGCTAGCCATGCGGGCTCTGCCGGCAATGCCAGCTTTTCTCAGTCGGCTTTCTCGGAGCTGCAAGGCAGCACAGGTATTCAAGGCAGCACAGGTATTCAAGGGGGAGCAATGCAGGCTTGGTAAAGCTCATACCACCGGACTGACTGCCTTTACAGTGTGTTTTGGGACACTTATCCGGTACAAAGGCTAGGGGCAAGCTCAGAGATACTTGGCAGACAGCAGTGTGCAAGGACCCTTCTTGCCTCTATGTTCAATCAAAATGGCTTGAGTGAGCACAGGACAAAATTGGTTGTGAACACTTGATTGCTCCAGTACGTACCTAGCTGGGCCTGCTGAGCCTGTTTAGCAAACATTTTGAATGAAAGAATGACACCTTGTGACAGGTGCAGTGGGTTGCAAGATGCTAAAGAGGCAGCAACGATGTCGATTGCACCTGATGGCTGTATGAGGCAAAATGTGGCTGTACATTCTGCTGCATGCATTTCATAGTTGGGACACCCTTGTGCGCTGAAATGACAGCACCATTGCCAGCTAGCAATTCATCAATTGTGTACACTGCGACAGGCACACATGCCATGCTGCAGTCAAACGGAAAATGCAGTGATTTGAAGATAGCGAAGTGCTTGCTTGCCTTGCTAGACTCTTGCAGCTTCTTCTCGAGGGCATCCACCTCCACACGAAGGGTCTGAATTATGGACTGAGATGCTTCCCGGGTTGAGGAGGGGAGTGGCAGCCCTTCAGGCAGGATATTAGCCATGTTGTTTCGCTGCGCTGTTCCATTTAGCCTGCAGAAGAATGGTCGTGACTGAGGTTTGGGTGCAAAGGTGCTTTGTGGTCAAATTTGAGCTGCTGTGTAACCGCTACTGATTGAAATTCTGGATGTTGCTGTTGGCATATTAACATGACAGCCCCATGCAAGCTGACAGCACGTAAGCAGCCTACAACAGATGATGCATTGCAGCACTGTTTGCTTCAGCACAGCTATGCCTTTGTGTTCACTGCTTCATGACATAGCCAGGCTTTGCTGTTGTTGTGCATCACAGACAATGTCATACCAAATACTTTCTGACACTGAGCTCACAGAAAGGAAAGCTTGCAAGGGAGCACATGAAGCATACTTTCTGCTGTTGTGTTACATAGAAAGCAGTCATTGACACAAGCTCCAGCAACACAAACAGCTGAAAGCCAAGCTTGCATCCTCATCATTCTCATCCTCTCTCAAGAGCCCGCTCACCTTGCCCACAGACCGCCAACATAGCCAGCCCCAGATCTGACACCAGAAAACCAGCGCCGTACAGGAGTCTTTCTGACTCTCTGGACAGCTGGAGACAACCGTCGCGCCACAAACTCCCCTACCCTCTTCTCAGCCTTCTCAACACGGGTGGAGGTCTGCTCCTCCTCATCCAAGTCTCGTGACTTGGAGGTTGCATTGCGGAAGCGGGCATTGCGTGCATCCAGCGCTGCTTGGGCAGCAGCTTGCCTACAAGTCAGTTGCGGTCAATGAGGCTGCTACAGACAATAACTCCAGGGCATTGCATCAGCTGCACATCTACGGTACAGATGCAAGCCTTTGCTTGTCATCTACACTCCACTAGAAGCCCATTGATCATTCATATGCTTCATGAAACACGCTGGCAAGCTATAGCCACTAAGTATGTTGCCAGCATGAATGCATACGCACATTCAACTGCACGCAAACAGAATGCAAATGGATATGTTTGATTGTCTTTGTCAGCTTCGCTGTAATTGTGAAGCGCTTCTGGTGTCGGACAGAAATGCTGCAGAAGTGCAGAGAAACAGCACGAGTGCTGACTTACGTTGGGAAAGGCATGAGGTCTATCTCCTTTTCTGCTCTTTCTCCCAGTTGCCTTGACAACTTGTTTGCCCTGTTGACTATCTGATCCTGTGCAGCTGCCTGGTCATCGCGCTTGAACACATGGCTGAAGTCTTTCTCACTGGCAACCAGCCGCCGGATGCCAAGCTGCAAACACACATTGAACACAATTGTGCCACTTCTGCAAGGTCACTGTACATCGACATTGACAAGTGCTTGAAAACAACGCCAAGACGTCATTGCTAGCTTCACCATCCCTGCCAGGAAGATTTGCAGCAACACGCTGGCAGACGCAGTTCAAATTGAAAGCAGATGCATTGAGCATTGTTGCAGAAGCATCAAGGACTTGACGGTCCAGGCTGTTTGACTGCAAGACTAGTGGGTTGTTGGCACAAGCATGTTGGAAAGTGGGGAAAGTGTGCACTGGCAGCGAGTGCAGTTGTCACATACTGATATGCAACTTGAAACCAATGCAAGCTGCTTACCTTCAACTCCTCTGCTGTCAGCTGCATTTCAGCCACGACTTCCACAGCAGCTTCTAGCATATCCTGCTCTTCCAGGTTGTCCTCCTGTACTGGAGGCTTTTTGGAAAATCTGCCTGTGAAACAGGCAACCCCAGTGAAAACAGGTTTGTTGGAGATAGTGAGCACTGTATAGCTATGTACTTGCTGAGCTCAGGGACAGAAAAATGCTAGAGGTAAATGACAGCGCAAAGCTTGACTACCTTTGTTGGGCTTGACCTCTTCAGGCTGTTTGTGCACAGGCGAGGCAGTCAACAGAAGGCGTTCTGCTCGCAGCAGATTCCTGTATAGTTTGCGTAACTGCACAAGCGTCTTGAGACGCTTGACTCGCTCTGCTGAAGTATGTAGGGCATCAGGTGCTGCAGAAGACTCGTGTGTGCCATTCCTGCACACCAGCTTACGTTGCTGAGGGCAGATGCCTTCAGCATTGACGCTGGCCTGCTCTGACATGTTCTGAACAACAATAACCAGCTTTGCTGTACCTCTTTGACGCTGCTAAGCCGTGCACTTTCTGGCCTCTGACGTGATGAGACGACCTATGACTGACAGCTGCACCCTTGCGATGTGCCTTGGGATGCTGCTGCCCAAAGACATGCCATTGAGCAGCTGCTGATGCTGACTGGCAGCTGCGCTTGGTACTATGCTGACTAAGCCTGCACATGCAGAAAGGGTCCTTGCAGCTAGAGCATGGCTGTCCTCAAGACTTGCAGGCTTGGTCACGTCATACCGTCGATATGAGCCAACGTGAAGAGATCTGAGTTGACGAGTCTGTCTGTCTGCCGGACAGTACAGCACTGACCAAACTTGGTGTCCACAAGGCTGTTGTCTCAGCGGGTTGGCGAGACTGCAGGGCAGACCAGAGGCTAGCATGCCTGCCTGCAGCCTGCCAGAGATGTGACGCTGCTCACTGGTTTCCTTGTTCGCTGGGCACTGGTTCTAGCGCAGCAGGGATGCTTTGTGATCTACACTCGCACGAGCGACCAAGCGGCTCACGTCAGCCTAGCGCACAAGCGCATTGCTTGGAGCACAAGTTCTCCTTGCTCGCACCGGCGAGACCAGCACGTCGTGGTGGTTTCAATTGTGCAGCGAACACCCGCTTTTGAAATTGGCTTTGGACACTGGGCTGCAATTGCACCATAGCATGACGGGAAACCGCCCCGTAGTCATATGGGCGTTTAAGCTGCTCGCTGTGACTACGGCCTGCAACGTAGTCACAGCGAGCAAAACGCATCGCTGATCGAACAACGCACATGGCATGTCGTCGCACAAAGATCGTTCCTGCATGCTGTCTTGAGTCTTGTGCACCATCGGCTTGGGCCGCCTTTCAGATCGACTGTTCCGGACATGTCGGACCGATCAGTCACGAACAGGCCAGGAGTTAGCGGACTTGAGCTTAAGTCTGTGACTTTCTACAACGCAAGGCATCCAAAATGGAGGCTGGACACGGCGCCGTTTTATGTAATCTATCCTGTTGTCATATTTGCAGCCATCAGTAGTGCCTTGTCTAGCAACAGGTGAGACACCTTTTCAACAGCCAGACAGATCCATCACAATCTCATCAATGCACATCACATAGTCAGCCATATTGTGTTGTGCAGTGTGCTGCCCTGGTCCTGGTGGAAGGTTGTCTTTGGTGCTGTGTTTGTCACCCACGCACTGGTCAGGTTGCTGTCCTTTTGGTCAATAAACATCAGAAGCAAAGTGGCATACAAGCCCTGTGCAAAGTGGCAGATGGCATCACATTGCAAGGTGATCTAGCCTACAGCTTGTGGCAGAGATGCTTCCCTGCATTCATGACGGTGCCAACGTTGAAAATACAGCTGTTCCAAAGGACGCTCCTTGCAGCACAGCAGACTTCTGTTTTGTAGGTGACTCCAGGCACCTTTGCTGGTAAAAGGGACATAGTGGAACTCCAGCACCGAGCATTGGTACGGCAAACAAACCTTATGCTGTGCAAGCACTTTTGCCTTGGCGTTTGCCCAAAAGCACTTTCAGCTGGTGTGGTGATCCATAATCAGCCAAACAATATTGCTCATGCATGCCCATGTCTGCAATGTAAACGAGTCCAGATGGCTTCCCTGCCCTTTCAAAGAATGCCATCCACTTTTCTTTGTCATGAATGACAATGGAGGTTTGCTTGTCTTCTGATGAACTAGACATCGTCACTGTGATTCTTCCATCACTTGTGTGTCTAAAATGCAAACCATTTCACAGCTGCACGTGTAATGAAAAGCTTTCCCACCCCCAAAAACAAACAAGAATGGAGGTCTTGCAGGGTGAGGGATCAAGTGCAGAGAATGAGATCAGCTTTATGTTCCACCGCCAAAGGTTCTGCTTCAATGTGGAAATCAATGCTTTTGAGAAGCTCAAGTACCCAACAAGGGTGAGAACAGGCATGCTCCTGTGTAGCATGCACGCTTTCTTTTCAAGCCTTATGCATTGCTGCACAGCAAATGTGAATGCTGTATCAGCCTGCACGTAATTGGCAGACATGCACACGATGTCTGCACACGCACACCCAGCATTCACAACCTTGTAATCCAACCCAGCACATCTAAGGCGCAGATCATCTGTGCATAACGACAAGAGACGTAGCAACTGCTGGACATTCTGCCACGAGCAGATCCATACGTCGTTGCAATGCGGCTTGAGGCAAAGATTGCATTGAACAGGGCATCACAGTGCCTGTTTCGCCTGGCCAGCAAGGTTTGCACCTGCAGGAGAGTTTTGCCCACTATAGGAAGAGCACAGGCTATGGCACAGAGGGCAAGGTGATGGCAGCACTGACACGATGGGGACCAAACAAGTTTGTGGTACCCATCCCAGAATTCCAGAGTCTTCTTCTGGAACAGCTGATGGCTCCATTCTTCTGCTTCCAAGTATTTTGTGTAGGCTTGTGGGCACTGGATGAGTACTGGTGAGGGCACCTGCATGACTCTTTTGAGCATATCTGTTTTACCCTGCTGCATATGCCAACACAGCCCTGCTGGAATTGCAAACAAGGACGCTTGACTTGGCAATCTCTTTGCACTACAATGCTGGTGTGATCCCTTGCTACCAGGTTTGAGACCCCTGCAATATTGGTGAGGCAGCGAGAATACAAATGAATGCATTTCTACCGTTTCCTGCTGCAACTTGTCACAGAGATGCTTCTTCTAGCAATGGTTGTAAGATGTGAGACTACAGAAGTGTCTGCCCTGCTCTGCAGCAGCTGCTAATCTCTGTGACTCTCAGTCTGGCAGTATTCATGCTCATTGGTGTTGCTGCTGTACCTTAGGGTCAGCTCACATGCAGCATCATCAACCATTGCTGAGCATGGATGTTGCTGACCTTCAGCATCAATCAGTCGCACAACAGGCCTTCTGCTCACTAGCAGTTGCACCTGTACAAAGGGCTGTGTGCGCAAACAAAATGAGTCTGGGCAGAAGGCGTGGTAGCATGATTTTTGCATACGCACTTCTCTGATACCTGCTGTGCAGGCAATATAAGAGATTAGTCTAGAGTGTGAGGCAGTTGCGAAGACTTGTCAGTTCTTGCTGTCAAGCCAAAGCTGGCAAGTAGCAACAGTTGTGCTGAACTGCAGGGCTGCATTCTGATCTATGCTTGAAAATCAATTGAGTTTGGCGTAGAAAGCATGCCTGCTACAATACTGTTGCAGGAACCAGGAGGAACAACCTCCTGCATAGAGCAGTCAAAGAGCATTGTAAGCTTCACTGGTGAACACCAGCAGTACAGTAAAGTCCCCTCGCGAGAGGACTTGCTCAGTGTAACAACAATGCCAACTCGGAACCAATCCCGGAGTTCTGACTCCAAATGACACCTCTCAGTAAGGACAATTTGGGAGAAGGATATTTTTTTTTCTTGGTGATCAACGCAGTCTTTACAAAGAGAAGTCACTGTACAGTAATTCTCAATGTAAGGACACTCAATCTCAGGACATTTTTGATGTAGGGACAATGCAACTGGGAACCAAGCACCGCATTCTGACTACAGTGAAATTTCTGAGTAAGGACACTTTGATGTAAGGACACTTTTCTTGGTTGCCAATGCAGCTCTTAGGTCGAGAAATTACCGTAACAGTATTTGTCTTGGCTTTCAAGCCATGCTGATATCATGCAGGTACTACTCGCTGTTCACGCTGGGCATGTTAGTCATGTTTGAGTGCACAGTGGTCACTCAGCGGCTGCGCAACCTAAAAGAGCTGCGGTCTCTTCAGACGCCCAAGCAGCCCATCATGGTGTATCGGCAGGGCAAGTGGACACAGCTGCCTGGCGATGCCCTGCTTCCAGGGGATATCATCTCCATTGGGAGACCTGCTGGAGGTACCATCACATTATTGGCTGTTGCAATGCATGTGTGCACTGCGCTTTTGATCGTTACACGTCTCTACTGCGTCAATGTGATCTCGTGGCCGGTGGTCGCCTTGCAAGGCCTCTTTTACTTTGTCAGCAAGACGCTTGTACTTGTTCTGCAAAGCATCGTATCTTGCCTGCACAAGTCTGTGAACAGAGAAAGCTAGTTTGCTAAGACACATTACTCAGTTGAGTACTATGTCAGTTGCTATGATCACATCAGCACTGCAGTCGCAAATGACTGCATGTGGCAGGCGTTTTGACACATGCACAGGAATAGCTGTGCAGGAGTTCATTGGATCAGCACGCCAGCTAGTTGGATTGAAAGCTGCTTATGACAGAGTCCAACTGGTTGACACTCGCATGTAAAACGTTTTGTGTACACACGTCTCGCATGTGACGGCAGCTACTACCGCTGAAGATTCTGAACAACCCATTTCCAGCAATATGGTCTTGCTGGCGCATGTAGTGCTGGTTCCTACGCTGAGTACTACTCAAGAAATTGGCAGTTGATGAGGACACTCTGTCGGCAGGCACAAATGCTGGAGATGTGGAAAAGCTAGTCCCAGCAGATGCCCTTCTGCTCGCTGGCACCTGCATTGTCGATGAAGCCGTCCTGACTGGTGAGTCAACTCCACAGTGGAAATCTGCCATTGGCACCCCTGAAGAAGATGACCTTGCAGCACTTGGACAGGGTCAAGAGAAACGGCTGTCCATCAAGCGAGACAAGAACCACGTGCTGTTCAGCGGCACTAAGCTGTTGCAGCATACTGGTGACAAGGAGGCGCATATCAAGACCCCTGATGGAGCCTGCTTGGCTGTGGTACTCAGGACTGGGTTTGAGACATCACAGGGTATGCTGCTGCACTTCATTTCATGGTCTTGACTTGCCCCTGCCTTTTGAGGGTTCATGTCAATTATAGCACAGTGACTTCTCTTATGAAACAACTGCTTTGGATCTCAAGAAAATTGTCCTTTCAATGAATTGTGCTTACTGAGAAGTACCACTGCAGTCAGAATGTAGTGACTGGTTTCCAATTGCGTCCAACTTTGAATGCCCTTACATATAGTGTCCTTACACACAGAAGTAACTGTATCATCATCGTTTGAGCAGCCATACATAGCTACAGACTATAATGTAAAAAGAAGCTGTTGTGACGAGGACAGACTCACAGCTGTCTGTTGTCCTCACAAAGAGACTATTATCTGCTTGTTTGAAAGGCAAGCCCATGATCTCGACTTGGCATGCTAGCACATGTACCTCTTCGTTTTGGTCGCTGCAAGAGTCATGTCAGCGCACAAGCATGCTGCCTTTCAAATGTGAGACTGTCAGGAAACTCGAGTCAGTTCAGCCTAAGCACATGTGACACCAGCGTCCATGGTGCTATGCTGATCACACAATCTCTATGCTGGTTTTGCACACCTGTGTTCAAGCTAGTGAAAGGGGCTTGATTGGTCAATGTGACATGATGTGCCAGTGGTGCTTTGCAGGCCGGCTGATGAGGACCATTCTGTATTCCACAGAGCATGTGAGCGC
Organism: Trebouxia sp. TZW2008; assembly: GCA_002118135.1. Classification (NCBI taxonomy): domain Eukaryota; kingdom Viridiplantae; phylum Chlorophyta; class Trebouxiophyceae; order Trebouxiales; family Trebouxiaceae; genus Trebouxia; species Trebouxia sp. TZW2008. The sequence continues at coordinate 276,613 of BDIU01000135.1, forward strand.
GAACAACTGGGAGACGGGCCTCTTCATCCTCTTCCTCATGGTGTTTGCCGTTGCAGCCTCAGCATATGTGCTGTACCATGGCCTTCAGGTAGCTGGCCTTCTGATGTGCTCAGGTTATGTTGCATAGGCTATGTTCTGATATCTTAGGGTATGTTGCATAGGTCATGTCCTGACATGCTTGGGATATGTTGCATAGGTCATGTTCTGATGTGCTCAGGTGACATTGCATACGTATGCTTCTTGCTGCTTTAGAGCATTACACCTTCGCAGTCCTGGCAACACAGGCCGCTACATCTGACAGCTCAGGCTGCTCATCTGTTCTGATCATGTGTATAACATAGCGGGGGTTTGGGTCAGGCGAACTTGCCAGACAAGTTTCATTTGCATCTGCAAGCAACTTGGCATCACATTTGAGTTGCACTCACACTTGATGCTGCTGTGAACAGCTTGCACTTAATGTGAGCTTGATGATCACAAGCTGATCCTGATAGTGCTTGCTGCAATTGTGAAAGTACTTGCTGCAAGCATGAGGACCAATGTGTGGTTTGATGGTATGCATTTCATTGTAGTCTGACAGGTTGACTGTATGAGGATCATGTGTGCAGGATCCAGACCGCAACCGCTTTAAGCTGTTCCTCAACTGCACCATGATTGTGACATCAGTCATTCCTCCAGAGCTGCCCATGGAGCTGACAATTGCAGTCAACTCCTCCCTCCTGGCGCTGTCCAAGAAACTGGTCTTCTGCACTGAGCCCTTCAGGATACCCCTGGCAGGAAAGGTAACTTGACAAAATCTCTGCCTGACTGTATGCTCAACCTCCACATGAAAAGATGCTCTAGACATTGCTTGCTATTCAATTTGAGCATCAGCTCTGCTTTGGTATGCATACCTGGGACTTATGCAGCTTGCTAACAGATTGATCACATAGAGTTGCAACTGAGAAACTTGCTGGCTCATCCCGACAGTACATCGTGATGCGTTTGATTTCAGCATGTACTGTCAGAAGACCTTGCAAAGGGTGGTCTGCTGTCCCCAAACAGATCTGACCCTGGGCTTCTATTGCAAGGCTGATCTCCGCAACGACTTTGCATGTGCTGCTTGCATAAGCAATCTTTGTCATTGTTTCTAGGTGTACATCTGCTGCTCTGGCAAGTTCGGCATCATGACATCAGACAGCATAGTGCTGGAGGGGCTGACAGGCTTGCCTGGCAGAGTTCAGGAGGTGGTGGCTGACATGAAGCAGACCGACTTCATGATACTGCCTGGGTCACTTGCCTGACAGGCTTGTGTCAGCATCTGCAGGTGGACATCTGCTGCTTTGACAAGACCGGCACCCTAACATCAGACAACATGGTGCTGGAGGGGTTGACAGGGCTCCCTGGCAGGGGTCAAGAGCTGCTAGCTGACATGAAGCAGGCCAGCAGGGAGACAGTGCGGGTGCTGGCAGCCTGCCAAGCCCTTATAACTGTGGATGGCAAGTTTGTGGGGGACCCCTTGGAAAAGGCCTCCTTCACTGCCATAGGTCTGTCAGACAAGAAAGTTGCACATCTTTGCTGTCCAACGCTGTGCCAGTGTCTTCTTTGAAGTTTAACTATTGAAGGTGCATGATACAAGGGTGCTGGCAGCCTGCCTAGCCCTCATTTGAGTGGATGGCAAGTTTGTGGAGGGGGGCTCTGGAGAGAGCCTCCTGTACTGCTATAGGTCTGTGCAAGGGGAGCCAAAAAGTCTATATGATCAGCACAGTCAGAGCCTGTGTTCAGCCCGAACATGTCACACAATGTTGACTGGACAGGACGGCTGCCTGTGTCTGCTTGCTGCTCAGCATGCACTTTGTCACAACTGTGTCACATAGACAGGCAGCGCTCACTATGTCTCCTGTTGCTTGCATTCTCATGTGCACTTTGCACTATGTCCATTGGCTGAGGGTACTCCATCATTAACCTTGGATACACACAGATCTCAGCATTTGTGAACACAATTGCAGCAAGCCTCCATTTTGTATGGACACACAGCAGGTTTGTTGACTTGAGATCTGCTGCGTGCAGGGTGGCAGCATTCTGAGAAGTCTGTCGCCAGCCCAAAGCTGCCAAACTCTTCAAAGGAGACAGTCACAATCTTGCACCGGTTGCACTTCACGTCAGCCCTGAAGCGTATGGCAACATTGGTGAAGGTACGGCCCCAGTGCCTGTGATGCAGACATGCCTTGCAGATGCCGTCTGTCATGTATGCTGAACCTTTGATGCCTGTGCAAGTCATCACTAACCAACTGCGGCACGATTGTATGCACACAAGGATTTTCTGCTGCACTTGCGCTTCCACATTCTATTCTTGCAACTAGCTTCTTACTGCATAGACTGCAACCTTGAGACCTGCAACATTCTGGCAGAGCTTCTGTTTTGCAAAAATCTAGGGGTAGCAGTCAAGTGCACTTCTGCAATGGTGCAGCCATCTGTGGCTGCTGCATTGCTGCAGCTAGGCTTGGCCGGAGAGCGATATTAGGCGCGCTTGTATGTATGTTTACACTGCATGTGGTTAGAGGATGAAGTAGCATGGCAACCACTTAAAAAACGCTTGTTAAGGCTCACATGAAGCATTGCATTCATGCTGCATTACTGCAAACAGGCCTCAAGTCGACGCACCTTTTGGTATCTTTTGATGTGTGCTGGCAGTGGAAAAATGAGAACAGCGATTGGTCCACCCTTTGGGCGCTTGTCAAGGAGATAGTGCAGCCAGATCTGTCTAGTGAAATAAGGCTTTGGCAAAAGCAACACTTGGCATCTGCAAATGTGTTTGTGCTGCTGTCAGGTGGAGGACGAGGCCTCCAATGGATCCACCCTTTGGGCATTGGTGAAGGGAGCACCTGAGATAGTGCAGCCTTTCCTGCGGGATGCGCCTCCTGACTATGAGAAGTCCTACAAGCGCTATGCTTCAGAAGGCGCCAGGTGCCTGCCTCCTGCTGAACTACATCATCATGCACAGACGCGCAGTCAAATCGTTTGAGTTCATTTCAATCTGCACTGATGCAGTAGCATCTTCAGAGAGTTCACACTCTAGTCGCATGCACCTTGTCAAGAGCTTTGCCCTTCAGCTCAAGAGTCCAACAGCTGGTCACACCACAAGCGGGGCGTCCGTTTTCCCACAGTTGCTTTGTTCATATACACCATGCAGTTATGAGCTTGACGTCCTCTTGTAGTGTACATTGAGGGTGATAGCTCTGGCCTAGATGCAGTTGGATATCATCAGCGCTACTGACCGCCTAGGGAGGCCATAGGACGAGACCTGGGCTTTTGGGGCTTTATTGTGCCTATGCACAAGCATTCAATGACTTGATCTTGAAGCCCTTTGCTGTGTACACACAGGGTGAAAGCTCTGGTCTGTAAAAGATTGGACAGCAGCACCAGCGCTAGTGACCTACGCACAATGCCTCGAGGGGACATTGAGAGGGACCTCAGCTTTGCGGGGTCTGCTGTGCTGCGGTGTTCCTTGAAACCAGAACCTTGACCTGAAGGGCTTTTGCTGTATACATGCAGGGTGATAGCTCTGGCGTATAAGCAGTTGGACACCAGCACCAGCGCTAGTGACCTACGCACAATGCCTAGGGGAGACATTGAGAGGGACCTCAACTTTGGGGGCTTTGCTGTGCTGCGGTGTCCCTTGAAAACAGAGTCTGAGCCGGCTCTCAAGATGCTCAAGGAGTCCAGTCATCAGCTGGTGATGATCACAGGAGATGCACCATTGACAGCGTGCTACACGGCTGCTCAAGTACACATTGTGGACAGACCAGTGCTGCTGCTGATACACAAGTGGGTATATGTTGCTCATGCAACACATTCAATGCACTGCTGATTGTGCATTCACAAGGCAAGCGCTAAAACGCCATGCATGCAGTTGTTTCCAATAGCGGTTTATGTCTGCTAACAGTTGGACCAAGTAGACACGGTGTGAGACATTCCGACACAGTGACCTCTCTCTGTAACGACTGCTTTGGTCCCCAAGACAAAGTTTCTAGTTTTCAGGTAGTCTACTTATCAGCTCAACATGCCAGTGACCGTCCATGCCTGCTTTCAGCGCTCGCGGTTGGCAGTCAGCAGTTTAGCAGCTCAGATACAGCCGATACAGCTTCAGCTGCAGACCAAACCCAGATACGTATCGCGTTGTCATGAATATCGACATTTGCACAAGTTTGGTGTCATCGCCATGTCGCAGACACTGCTACATCAGGGGAACCTATCAGTTGAAGTCCCCAAGAAAAGTGCCCTTATACCCAATTATCCCTACTCAGAGGTACCACTGCGGTAAAAGTGCAGCGAAATGGTTTGCAACTGTGCTGTCCTTACGGCAAGATTGTTCTTACCTTGAGTACATAGAGAAGTTGTTGTAGATTGTTTCTTGTGTGTGCAGGGGGCTAGCTGTGCCACGTCACAAGCATCCTGAAGAGGCAGAGCCAGACAGCCACTTTGAGTGGGTCACTCCAGATGAGACCACCCACATAGAGTTTACGCAAGACAGAACCTCTGTTCTCCAAATGGCCAGCAAATGGGACCTGTGCATATCTGGAGACGGGCTGACTCATATACAGCAAACTCATCAAGAGGCTGCCTTCATTCCACTTGCTCAGGTAGTCTTCCTGAAAGCATTTACATCCTTTATTTGGCATGTCTTGTACAGCTAAGTCTGCCTGCTGTCAGCATGAGACTGCGATTCCTGATTGTTCTGTTGTTTCAAGCTGTGCAGCTGGCGTACATTGAGCTGATTCTAGCTTCATACTGATGCTGCAGGTTTTTGCCAGAGTATCTCCAGACCAAAAAGAGCTGGTGCTGCGAACACTCAGAGCTGCGGGATGGACCACCCTCATGTGCGGCGACGGCACAAATGACGTCGGCGCCCTCAAAGCTGCTCACGTCGGAGTCGCTCTGTTACCGCCCACCGAAGCGCAGCTCAAGGCACAAAAGGAGCGAGAGGAATCCTTGCGGCAACGGCAGAAAGACATTGCTGCCCGAAGAGCAGCGTTGCGGAGCGGAGTACGGCCGCCGCCCATCACCAATGGGCAATCCTCCACCATCCCTTCACCTGGACAGCTGGTTGCACCCGGACCAGGTGCTAAGGGCATTGTTGCTCAAACAGGTCCTGGTAAGCCATCAACGCTCATTGAAGGCTGCATCCTCAAGACCCTTTGCGAGGCAGTGCTGCCAAATCATTTGAAAGCTGACTTGTTTGAACACTGCTGCATTGATAGCTGCCCATCACTGTGGGCAATCCTCCACCATCCCTTCACCTGGACAGCTGGTTGTATCAGGCAGATTGTCACACTGATATTACATTTCAGGACTCTGTCAACCCAAAAGTGTTCAAGCCGCTGCTACGTACAACTCTTTGAGCTGCTGGACCTATGACGCCGCCCTGAGGCAGCGGACTTTGGGTTTATGCATGGCTTCGCTGGATTCGGCTAAGTGCATGCAGTACCACAGCTGCATGGTGCTCTGCGCTTGTTGCTGCAACTGCAAGCCGCGTGCGCAGGTCATCTGCAGCCCTGCTTGGTCCAGAGCTCCTGCTTCCCAGCATCATGTGGACAACTTAAGCCAGCTTGGCAAGACAGGGCTGCACACACCTAGCACCTGAGCTGTCATCCACTATCATTGTGATACTTGTCAGCAGTTGCGGATATGCCAGAGCACCTGCTGCTGCTTAGCTTCAATGCGTCATATGGACAAAACAAGCCGGCTTTGGCAAGACAGGGCTGCACGCCTAGCACCTGAGCTGCAATCCATTGTCATTGTCACATTAGTCAGCAGGATGTGGATGTGTGAAACTGTTGTTTGTACCGGCAGCATGTGTGGCATTTGATGCAGGTGCTGCTCAGCAGCCAGCTCCAAAGAAGAAGGGAGCAGGCACAAAGATGCTGGACGACATGCGCAAGAAGGGAAAGCCCATCACGCCCAAGCTGGAGGAGATGGCCCTCTGGCTGGACAGCATGGACACCTCCACCCTTGATGACGGCCAGGTGGGCCCCCACAATCCTCACAGCTTGCTTCCTGTCACTGTGCACAGGACTGTCGTTCATAGCTCTTACAGCAGTGATACCTCTGCACTTGCTGATTGCCCACAGCCCCTTGACCCTCTTCACATGCTCCTGCTTGTTCATTCCCTGTGCACATGTCTGGAAGGGCATGATTGCTTGGCAACTGCTGTAGGTGCAAATGGTGAAGCCAGGAGATGCAAGCATGGCATCCCCCTTCACAGCAAAGCAAGGCCACATCATGCCCTGTACCGACATTCTGAAGCAGGGCCGCAGCACCCTGGTCACCACAGTGCAGATGTTCAAGATCCTGGGCCTGCTGTGTCTGTCCACGGCCTACTCCCTGTCTGTCATGTACCTTCAGGTGAGTCCTGTCTATCCCCTCAACAGGTCCTATCCCATGTCAATTCAGGTCAGTCCTGTCCAGTCAAGTTTCCACAAAGATCTTGTCTTTTCTGCTGTGACCTCTGGAGAATCGCTGTCCCCTACTTCTCAAAGCATCCTCTTCTAACTGACCCCGCAACCTCCAGAGCTGGCTGTCATGCACTTTTAAATCAGTCCAGCCGAGGAAAGTCTCCAAGACGCTCTTGTCTTTCTTGCTGTGCTACTTCTGGTGGGCCTGCTGTGTGTGTCCACTGCCTACTCCCCTGCGTGTACCTTCAGGTGAGTTCTGTCTAATACCAGTGGCATGTGGTTGTTGTCTGTCCACTGCCCATTCCCTGTGTATCATGCCACTTCTCCATTCTCCTGTGCTCTGTCAGACAATGTACTGCCCTGTTCAGTCTCAACAAAGTTTTGGAGCTCCTTGTTCTGCCTTATCAACACAAGCGCATGCCTTGTCTGGCCTGCACTTTTGTTTGGGCTGCTGCCCTGTCCAGTTTCCTTGTCTCACTCCCCCACTTTGGCCTTATCACCGCAACCTTCATGACTGTCTTTCTATCTATCTTCATGCAGCTTGCTTCCGCATGTGTTTGATGTCAGCGCCCAATTTTAGGTCTACAGACAAAGCTGCATGTAAGCTATGGCAGGATTACTGTTTGCTTCTGGAATGTCAAGTTGTAAAGCGTGGGAATCCTAACACTTTGACAAGCACTTGCTGCAAACCGCAGTTGTCATGCAGGGAGTCAAACTAGGCGATATGCAAGCCACAGTCCAAGGCTTTCTGTCCACAGGGCTCTTCTTCGTCATCTCCAACTCTACCCCCCTACCCACCCTGTCAGCCCAGAGACCCCACCCCACCATCTTTAGCCTGTACGTCTTCCTTTCAGTGCTTGGCCAAGCTGCAGTCCACACCGGCCTGCTCATCTCCTTCTACTATGGGGCGCTCAGACTTATGCCTGAGGTCGGTGCCTATAAACGCTACTCGACAATGCTCATTCTCAGCAAGCATTGATTCAGCTGATAGCTCAGCACTCAAAACACAGGCGTGCAAAAGGCATCTGTTGTGTGAGATTTCAACCGTTGAGCTTCAAATGTCTTTACCATCATGCTCAAAACAAGCCAGCCTGGCAAGACCGGACTTAGGTCACACACAACTAGCGCATTTGTGGGCATGTATAATCAATTGTCGTTACTTGTATTACCATTATCGAATGTTGATTCAAATCACTTGTCATATCCTTTTGACATGGTGGACACTATGCACCATTAATGATGACTCAGACAGCACTACAGGTGGCTGCCTGGTTTGTGTTGCCTGTGACAGTCCTGATAGCATGCGGAAGGCTCTGACAGCATATGTCTCAACACATGCATGAATGACAAGATTCGCAACATGGCTATGAAGAGCAGCAAGCTCAGCAAAGCTATTGTTCTGTGCTGCTCAATAATCTTGTGACAGCAGTCTGTGGCATCAGAGTAGCAAATTGGGTTGGCGAGCCACAATTGTGCCTTGCAGGACCAGATGCAAAAGCCTGATGCTGATTTCAAGCCAAACTTGGTGAACACAGTTTGCTTTGTGGTGAACTTCATCATTCAGCTGAGCACCTTTGCATGCAATTACCAAGGAGCCCCTTTCAACACCCCAATCAAAGAGACCAAGGGCTTCTTCAACATGCTTAGATTCTCCTATATCTTCTGCCTGGTCATCATATATGATGTGCTGGGCATTGGCACAGCCTTCTCCCTGGTAATTTGTTCTGCAACCTCTGCATGTGCACTGTTCTGACAGCATGATGCATGAGTTGTCGATGTTACCATTTTGACATTGTGGCTGCTTGACGGTGCTTGCTATATGCAAACAGGGCCATCCGCATGTGTGGCGGTTTGCAAGCGTCTCAATGCACAAGCTGCCAGATACAAATTGCAAGGGTAGATACGCCATCGCATCTTAGCATCCTGCATGTATTGCTGTATGCTGCTGCAATGTTCAATTCAAATGACATTTTCTGATCTTTAAATGGCTAGAAGAGAATGCGGCTGGTGCTGATGCAAAAAGTTGCATTTGACGACAAGTCTTGCTGTAGTCAAAAGTGTTCACTCCACACGCAGGTACCAATCCCGGAGCCCCTCAGGACAGGCATTGTTGTCCTCAGTGTTGTAGATTTTGTGGTATGTCTGGGCTGGGAAAGGATGCTCAGGCTTGCATTCCCAGCCAAAATCCCACCGCAAAAGGGTTACATGGCATTTGAGTCAGCATTGAAAGGCAGGCCTGCTTCAAGACAGAAAAAGTTGCAGTGATGCTAACCACCTGTTCAATGTTTGTCAATGTGATCACATGGTCCAATCCCGATCATAAGCCTATGTATGTTATGTAGAAGTCTGCTTTTAGCACATGGCGACAGAGACGTGCAAGCTTGCTCACCACTGCATGACAATGCATTTGCTGTAATGTGTTGTGCATCACCTTTTGTGCATGAAGTGTGTGCATCATTGTCAGTCAAAGAAATTCAGGAACCTCAGCTCAAGCGCAGATGCGTAATGATAATTGAGTGTCAACACTCGGATGCATATGGCCACACTTCAGCCAGTGAGAGAGCAGAAAGGTCACGAGCCCCAGCCGAATGGCGAATGGGCGAAAGCCGAC